>APFE031013082.1:125286-152891 GCA_000404065.3 Pinus taeda | reverse complement strand
ATATTAGAATTTAGGACATTTAAGAAATGTTATGTGCAACCATAAAGCATACATGATATATTATACTTTATTACATTTAAACATTATGATTAAATTTAGAAGCCACTTTAGTCGCCCAATAAAAAAATAGAAAACAAAATAATAATAATAAAACATAAGAAAAAGTCAATTTGCATGAGGAAACTCCGTTGTACGGCCCGGAAACTCGTTTTTGGCCGTACTGGCTACGTTTCCTCCTCGAGAAACGAGCCATATGGTACGGTTTCCCCGTTTCCGTTTCGATTCCATACGGAAACAGACCCTAGACCCACGTTTCCTGCAACTTAGGGCTTTTCTAAGTCATGATATTTTATATTGAATGTTATGGTTGAAAATAGTTATAAGTATATTATCTTTAACTCCATGGCTGAAAATTGCTAGAATTTTAAGGTTTTTCAAAAACGTGATATTTTATCTTTAACACCATACTTGAAAATTGTTGGAATTTTAAGGGTTTTCTGAGTCATGAAGTTTTATTTTTAATGCCATGGTTAAAAATTGTTGGAATTTTAAGGTTTTTCAGAGACGTGATATTTTATATTTAACGTCATGCCTGAAAATTGTTGGAATTTTAAGGTTTTTCGGAGTCATGATATTTTATCTTTAACATTATTGCTAAAAAATGTTGAAAATTTACCTCGAGAAAATTAAAAAAAAAAAATAATAATTAAAAAAACATAAAACATTGTTGTTCCAACATCAACTCTTCGTTTTCAAGGTGTTTTTCCATTTTTTTGCGCAAAAAAAAAATGGTTTTCACTGTCATTTTTAAAAAATGTTGAAAATTAACTGTTGAGATTTGGTAGCTTGGGAGGTACTCCAAGCCCTAGGGTTTGAGGTTTGGAGGTTAGAATGCCACAAAAGTGTTTTGTGGGCTTGGAACCCAAGCTTGGAGTTTTATACCCATCAATGTGGGGCCAAAAGCATGGAGTGGTTGAGTGATTTGACTCATAGAGGTGTTAGAGGACCCTTAGAGGAGAAAGGGATAGCGAAAATCACTTAAATCGAAGCTCTAGAAGGGGAGAAATTAATTTTTGTATGTGGCTATTGGGTTTGCACATGTAATTTCAAGTCGGCTAGGGTTATTTTAGCCCTCACGACAGGTTGTACGAGCCCATAAGGAAAATTTGTTAAGTCCTTGCGAAAGGTATAAATATAAGATAAGTGGAGAGGCAAAAAGATACATCCAATGTGCATCCACATCAAAGAAATACCTCTGAAGAAGACAACGTATCTGACGTAGTAAAGCAAGGAGTTAGGGCACGAGTTTTGGGAGGAGTCTCTATGTTTTTGGGTGTGGATTTCTTACAGGTCTTAGTGCAGATGTCTGAGGTATGTATGGTGTAATTACGTGCTATTTTGTGTGGTGTATAGCTATGTTAAAGGCTGTAGGGAAGTGTGGTACAACATTGTGTGGAGGTTTTTTGGAGGGAATGAAGCCTTGAAGAAGTCTCTCTAGGCCGCAGATGCCCTTAGTGTGCAACCATAACAAAGCATATTTCCTTGTCCTAGGAGGTCGTGACCCTACTATAGCGGGTTGTGAGTTGTATGAAGACTTGGCGAGGAGTGTCAAGCCTTTGAACAACGTATTGAATGCCCAGTAGGATAGCGTAAGTAGCAGCAAGGTTGGACAAGGGAATACAATGATGTTTTTGGATGTTGTAGCAATGTGACTTTAGCCCTAACCAGAACTCAAGGAAGCACATATCCCGAGGCAAGAGGACAACAGCAGTGTGTTGGAGTTTGTTCTCTTGTTGATGGTTGGTTGCTAGTGGATGTAGAGGTCCCAGAAGAGGACATTTGTATTGGATGCTTGTGGACTGTTGGAGGGTAGCGTGAGAGTGGACCAAGTTGGATGTAAGTGCAGCAGCTTGAAGGACTAAGGTGACTGCTAGGGAAGGAAAATTGAAGAAGCTCAAGGTTTGATCACCCAGAGGAGCAATTTTGTATAGACCAAGTCCATTGTTGGAGAACAGACTTTTGTGATAGGTGGCAACCCTCATGCCCTATGTTTGTCTTCATTGGAGTAGCGCGGGAAGGCAATAGTGGGAAGAAGTGACTAAGTAGTTGAGGAGCAGCAGTGGGCAAGAAGACTTAAAGGGTGAAGGAGCAGCTAGTGTGCATGAAGACCCTGTGTGTTGGTTGTAGATGGACTTATGATGAGCTAGAGGGAGGATTGGAAAGTAGAGTTCAGTGGCCTAAAAGTGCTAGTGCATTGATAGAGACAGTGCTACAGAACAGAAGCGGAGGACCCACAACATGTTCAGGATACAACAACTAAGTTGTGATTGTGCACTACATCAACTAGATCGTCAGTGTATCTTGTTCTTGTATTCTCGTACTAGTGGATGTATGAAGGCCATTATCCCTAGTATGGGAGCCCTAGACTGTTGTATTATCAATTGATTAATATAATGAAGTTGGGTTGTTGTAAAAATTGTAAAAAGTTCTATATGTTTGTGCTTTACTGTTGTATATTGTTTCGTTGTGCAAAGTAGTTTGTTGTGATACTTGGATTGGTAGCATCAGTGATTGTAAGATTCTAACCTAGACTCTAGTATCATGGAAAAACAACATGGTATCAGAGCTACTTTGAAGGGTCAGTGAATCAAAGTGTGCACAACGAAGTACAACTTAAGATGGAGTTGGTCACATTGTTGTTGAAGGGCTTACAAAATGTCAAAGTTGCAAGTTAGTTTATAGAATGAGGACAGGTTGGAAGGCTTGTCCAACTATAGTCGATGGAAGGAAAGGATCAAGTTGGTTTTGATGGTTAACAAAATCTAGGATTTTGCCAAGAAAGCAATCGAGAAGCCAACATACCCTAAGGAGCTGGAAGTGTACGAAGAGTTTGATACGAGGGCGAAGTTGATCATCCTAGATGATGTCATAGATTCCTTAATACCTCATCTGTCCGAGAAGAACACTGCACATGAGATGTGGGGGGGCTCTTCAAAATTTGTTCCAAAATAAGAATGAGAACTGAGTATTAGTATTAGAGGTTAAATTCAAGGCCACAAAGATGATACAGGGTGAAGGGGTGATTTCGTATCTAACGATGTTGTCTCGAGTTCGAGATGAGCTTGTCATCGTTGATGTGGCTATTGTAGATTCTGAGATGGTGAGGATTGCCTCTAAGGGGTTTACTCCAGAGTGGAAGCCATTCATCAAGGGGATAGTTTCCATGGACAAGCTACCAGATTGGAACAGATTGTGGGATGACTTCGTTCAGGAAGAGTTGCGAGACAAGGATATTGATTAGAACAAGAAGGCTTCAAATGATGATGTGGAACTTGCAGCGAGAATGAAGGGAAAGTAAAAGGACTTGAGTAAGATAAAATGTTTCAATTGTGGTGATATTGGTCATTTTTCGAGGAAGTGTCTGATGAAGGGAGATGATGGGAAGAAGAAAGGGAAGCAGGCCGGAGGTGTCGCCACTTCTGTCGAGATAAATGATCTCCCTAAGAGATTGGAGAAAGAGGACTTTGCTTTGATCTCTCATTTCTCGGAAGGTACCATCGACGAGGTTGCATGATGTTATCACTATGTATTTTCTCGACTATGAAAGGAAAACCTAGAGGTAACATTGAACCAAACTTTTAGATTGGAAGCTAGCCCTTCCAACCTAGAGAGGGCTCTCTCTACAACACAACTATCCAATATCACTACAATAGTTGGTTGTGTGCTTAGATCAATGGTCAGATCTTTGGTAGGGTAAGGGTTTTACAGAGTGGTTGGATAGAGAAAAAATCTATTGGGCGTGGAGTCATAAATAAGATATCAATTTCAAGGTATTCACAACCAGTTGATGAACAATTTCTCGCAAAGGCTAGATAGCCAACTAATTGCTAGACATATAACCTTTAAAGCATGATAGTTGAAGGAGAAAAACGCAGAAACTAAAAAAGAGCATCAAATATAGATTCTATGATAAATTTCAGATTGAGAGGTGTGAATATCTGAACTCAAGAGGTACAAAGCACCATATAAAGATGATTTATAAACCTATTGTTACCATTCAAATATAGAAGACATATTCAATTATTAATAGGAAAAGAGACACAAAATACTAAGAAACTGATAGTAATATCCAAAGGTAGGAATCTTTGAGACAATAGTTCCATTACTTTTGTCTAAAAAGCTTTCATTAATATCCAAAATTAGCCTTTACATGCAAAACCAATGATCTTCTTTGTAGATCCTAACCATTTTTACATATAAAACATAATTTATATAGGAAAATACATTAAACAAACTAACCCTATCCTCTTGGAAAAGAAACTGTCAAATAATTAAATAAATTTGATATTGCTTGCAAAGTATCTTTGTATTGTTCAAATTGCTAAAGTCAAATCTGGAAATGCTCTCTTTATGGCATCTTTTAGACTCCCAATTGTTCTCGAGCTAATTGAGATAAATGTCCTTTGGATCTTAACATTAGTCAACTTATCCTAATTCACCTCTTCCTTGATATATGGATTTGCTTGCCACACATGTCCTCAATTACAAGAATGTTGCCTTTAAATTTGGAAAGAACCTTCAATTGTTTTCCAAGAAAGGTTGGGTTAGATATGACTCTCATTCGATTGATTCCCTACTTGCCCATATTCTCACATATATATCCTTGCATGCTAGATTTTTGTTGAGTTCAAACCTCTACAAAATATAGATTAGTTATGTGTAACATGCCCTTGTTGAGACTACAATTACTCTAATAATCTACAACAATGGAACCTTGAGCATCATGAGCTAAAAGGTTGTCAACCATCATAGTTCAAATAATAAATTAAATGTTGTTTGCAATTCACCATCTATTAATTCCTGATAACCCATTGTCACTAGTTACCTCATCCAAGTAAAACCCATTTCTTAACTTTGGGGACTTCCCTTTCGATGCTCTATCTTGCTTTTTGGAAAGTTAAGAACACCTTTCACCTCTGAATTAAAACATGGTAACTTTGTAACTAATGAATTTGTAAGGAGCTAGACAAAAAGACGATACAAATCCAACCAAACAAACAATCCAACAACAATTCCCCATAAATTCAAGCAGATCTTAAAGAAACCATGCATTACTGCACTAAATATTGATTTCCATGAAAAAAAAATGCTTTGCACTCGAATAAGGAAGATTTTCCTTCTCAACCAAATCTCCTCTCTTGAAAATCATCTCAACCATCCTCACATTCACAAGGTAACTAATGTCGATATGAGGAACATTCATTTTGTTTATGGTGCTTTCAACATTTAGGATTTCTTTGCAAAAATTTGTCAATAACTTTTGCATGGTTTCATGTGAATCAATTGACAAGTCTTGTTTTATTTCCATTATAATTTAAAGGACCAACATCTATTATATGCCCAAAATAGTAGAAGATTAATAATAGGATAGTTTGTATGTGCGTTTTTGCGTCCATCATAATATTGTGTCTCCATGACAACAACCAAATGTGTTGATAAAGACAATTGCCAACACATTGAATTGTTTGCAACGCACGCCTTAATTGCCCCTACAATACACAATTGAGTGACCAATTCTTTTTCAATGAAACGAAGATCTTCATGTAAGCCATGAATCAACACATAACTCAAAGTATATTCTTTAACCTTTACAATGAAAGGTTCCAGATCTTCTTTGATATATTAAAGAAATTGAGATTTCTCTTCGCCGTCTGCATTTGAGTATGTGACCAAATTCAGAGGAATAAATCACGCATGTTTCTGTGTTGGCACAAAAACTAGATCTGGTTTGCCTTCCTTTCAAGGAATAACATTGACATTTGGATACTTTGTTTTAAATCCTCATTTACTTTGACATCTGAAAGCTCAGTGGTTCTCCTTGTAAACCATATCAGATATTCCACTTTGATGCTTCATGAGAGAACACGTTTGGCATTTTGTCACTTTCATGGCTTAATATTGGTGACTACCTCCCTTTAGCATGGTGTTTTAATGGCATTCGAAACCCTTGGCGTTTAGATACCTTTACACTTTTCACCGTGC
Organism: Pinus taeda; assembly: GCA_000404065.3. Taxonomy (NCBI): domain Eukaryota; kingdom Viridiplantae; phylum Streptophyta; class Pinopsida; order Pinales; family Pinaceae; genus Pinus; species Pinus taeda. The sequence continues at coordinate 146,849 of APFE031013082.1, read as the reverse complement.
TTGCTTGTTTGAGTCGAGCGCTTCACTGTTTTTCTTTTATGTACAGTGGGATATATCCTACATCGATGGTGTGAAAAAGTTTTATGGCGTGTATATACACCAGCTCTCTCATGATCTCTCGATATGTTGTGAAAATTGTTGAATTGAGGCTTCTGTGATCCAATATTTTTACTTTTTATGAAAATAACTAATAACCCTCTGATTTAAAACCTTTAAAACCAAGAAAAATATCCCAAAGGTACAACTTTTACAAAAAATTTACAAGGGAAGGCACTATTCATTTTCTTTTAATCTGGCGGTGCTTTTTACTTATATCGTTATGATGAGTGTTGTCAAATTAAAAAGGCAATGTTAACTAAACTAGCAAAATGGTGTTGTTTTAGGACCCTAGACTAACATGTAAAACTCAGGAGAACTGATTTCAAATAAATATTGCATGGGATAACATCTGGATCCAATGTGGATGTTGTCCTCCTTGCAAGGCAGCAAAGAACTCGTAAACCAAGTGCCTATCCATTGGGGTATTCCCAATTTCAAAACCTGTCACCAATTCCATTCCTCAAATTGAAACCATCGCAAACTGAAGACTGAAATTTCATGTTGTGAAAAAATTTCCTATCCTCTGTGACTTGGCTTGTGTGTCGAGCTCGATTTTGGAATGTGACTCGGTCATTATTTTGATGCTTGATTTGAAGATTTGGTTGACTTGGTTGTTGAAATAAATTTTGAGGTGTGAGCTCATTGAGCCCAATATTTTTAATTTTTATGAAAATAACTAATAACCCTCTAATTTAAAACCTTTAAAACCAAAAAAAAATCCCCAAGGTACAACTTTTACAAGAAAATTATAAGGGAAGGCACTATTCATTTTCTTTTAATTTGGTGGTGCTTTTTACTTATATCGTTATGATGAGCGTTGTCAAATTAAAAGGCAATGCTAACTAAACTGGCAAAATGATTTTGTTTTAAGACCCTAGACTGACATGTGAAACTCAGGAGAACTAATTTCAAATAAATATTGCATGGGATAACATCTGGATCCAATGTGGATGTTGTCCTCCCTGCGAGGCATCAAAGAACTCGTAGACCAAGTGCCTATCCATTGGGGTATTCACAATTCCAAAACCTGCCACCAATTCCAATCCTCAAATTGAAACCATCCCAAATTGAAGACTGAAACTATACATTGTTGGAAACTGAAATATGAAGTTGAAAACAACCAATGCTACAATCTAAAGCACACATGCCGAAAAGGATGCTCAAACTTTGAGCTTATTCACAAAAACTCATCTACTGAATTAAGTCATAAGTTGTTCAATCAAGTGAAGTCAAAAACCCAGTGCAACCATGCAAGCATTTTGTTCAATGGTTGAACTCCTTGCATGTCTTTTTTCAGGGGAAAAATGAAAGACCTACTTAATGGAAACTCAAGTAAAAGCTTGAAAACAAATTCAATGTTGACAAAATATGAAAACTTGGGCTTTCTTATTGTCCCCAAACATGTTGCGAAAGGATCCTCAAAAGAATGCAAACTAATGTCTTGCTCATCCAAAAGACTGTGACTCTACTCCAATTGATTTACATGCCATGAATCTACCCCTTCAACTACCTTTTCACTTTCATGAAATTTCAATTGTAAGTTGTCATAAACATGCTAAAAATTTCAATGAGACTGTTGCAATGGAATATTTTCTGATAAATAAAATACTTTTGGGTGCTTTTGAAAATCAACATCCTTACAATCACCGTTTTAAGAATCCTCGTAACTCAATGGCTGCAAATTTTGACTGATAAAAAACCCTCCATATGACAAGCTATAAGATCACAAAAATCATAGCAAGATTACCATTCATTTACGATGTCATCTTGTTTCAGTGAACCTATGTGATTTTTCATTAGCTCGAGTTCCTCTACTTCATTTATGATTTTAAAATTCTCTTTTAGCAACTTGAATGAAGAAAAACACAAAGGCAAAGTGTTACCTTCAATTAACTTATGACTTTCCTTATCTTCTATGTTGTAACTATGATATTTGAGTTGAGTGTTTTCATTAGATTGCTTAGACGAAACACTCTTTTATGAAGAGAAACTTGTTAATTGTTCTTGGAAATCACCATCATTATATTAATCATATATAGGTAAATCAAAAACTTCTTGGATATCATCAGCAATAAAATTTGAGATAGCATCTTGCTCTTCAATATGTTGATTATTGCTCTTTGCAAAAACATTATCATTGAGATTTTCAATAAAATGAATGACATTATCAATTTTTGCTCATAATGAAATGGATCAAGTTTCATATCAAGTTTGTCTTGAACACGCTCATTCTCTTGTTCATCTGCACCTAAATCTTCAACTAAAACCTTATCTAAGAGATTTCGACATGCTTGAAGATTGTCATATATTTCTTGAACATCAATGAACAATTGTTGCAAGGTCACAGATCTCGTCTCTGTGAGAAGGAAAAATAAATTTGAATAAAAGGTTGTTGCATAATGCAACATGGTTGCATCTTGAGAAGGCCAACTGTCTCTAAACATCCTGTGATAAAAACTAAAAAAATCCAATTGAACATAGAGACAGTTTCATCCCATTATTTCTTTATGACACGAAACTCCAAAATAAGTTGGTCCCTAGATTTCCTCTCGCCCCAAAATTTCAAAAAGGAATCACTCAATTCCTCCCATGAACAAACTGATTCGGGCTCCAAATATCTGAACCATTCTTTAGCATCCCCTTGTAACGATTGAGAAAATGCTCTTATGTACACATCATCATACTCAACTTCAAAAAGATCTTTGAAATGCTCAATGGCTTGAATGTGTTTTTCAACTGCAATATTCTCTCCATCAAACATAGGGAGGTATTTGTCATGTTTTGTAGGGAAGTCATGAAGAATATATGGTAATTTAAGAGATCTATATCTCTCTTGAATCTTGGAGGGCATGAGATTATGTACATGAGGTGTAATTTCAGCCTTGATCTAATAAAGTTCATAGGATTAACCATGGACATCATATGGCTCAAATGAAGGATCTTGGTCAAGATAGTTATTCAAGGAGAAGGTATATCTACATTTTTTAACGAAGGATATACAAGTGCAGATCTATGGTCTTCATTCAAATACAGTAAGCAATGGAAAATTCTTTTGGTATGCTCATGAAAGGACAAGAAGAAATTGACAAAAAATAATATTACATCTTGGAGAAAACTCAAGCTTTGATACCTAGTATTCCCGTAGTATCCTTTCATGTCTTTGTCAATAAGCCTCATCCTCCAGTGGAGTCTTTGAATTTGATTTGAAGCTTGATTGGAGTCTCCAAGTGAATGATGTAGAGCCTGATTATGTATGGTCCTTGTTCACCATCAATGATCAGATTTGGACCTCTGTCATTGTCCGTGGTAATTTACTTGAAGCCTTCGCCTCCCTGGCAATGACACCAAAATGTTTTCACTCCTTAATTTTCTTAGCAATGAAAGGAAAACACAAAGGTCACATTGAACCAATATTTTAGATTGGATGCTAACCCTTCCAAGCTAGAGAGGGCTCTCTCTACAACTCAACTATCCAATGCCACTTCAACAATTGGTTGTGTGCTCAGATCAATGGCCAGATAGTTGGTAGGGTAAGGGTTTTACAAAGTGGATAGATAAATCTATTGGGCATGGAGTCATAAATAGGATATCAATTTCAAGGTCTTCAGAACTAGTTGATGAAAAATTTATTGCAAAGGCCAGATAGCCAACGAAGTACTAGACATATAACCTTTAAAGCATGATATTTGAAGGAGAAAAACACAGGAACTAAAACAAAGCATTAGATATAGATGAGTTCTATGATAATTTTCAAACTGAGAGGTGTGAATATATGAACTCAAGAGGTACAAAGCATCATATAAAGATGAACTCTAAAGCTATTGTTACTCATTCAAATACAAAATAAATACATTCGATGATTAACAAGGAAAGAGACACAAAATACTAAGAAAATGATAGTAATAGCCAAACAAAAGAATATTTGAGACAATAGTTCCAATAATTTTGTCTGAAAAGCTTTCATTAATATCCAAAATGAGTCTTTACAAGTAAAACCAGTGATCTTCTCTCAAGACCCTAACCCTTTTTACATATAAAACATAGTTTATATAGGAAAATAAATTAAACAAACTAACCCTATCTTCTTGGAAAAGAAACCGTCAAATAATTAAAATAAATGTAATATTGCTTGCAGAGTATCTCGTATTGTTGAAATTGCTAGAGTCAAATCTGGAACTGCTTTCTTGATGGGGTCTTTTAGACTACCAATTGTTCTTGAGTTGATTGAGGTAAATGTCCTTTAGATCTTATCCTGAGCCAACTTATCTGGAGTCACCTCTTCCTTGATATATGGATTTTCCTACCACACATGTCCTCAATTGCAAAAATGTTGCCTTTAAATATGGAAACAATCTTCAACTATTTCCCTGGAAATGTTGGGTTATATATGAATCTCATTCGATTGATTACCTGCTTGCCCATATTCTCCCATATATATCCTTGCATGCTATATTTTTGTTGAGTTCGAACCTCTACTAAATAGAGATTGGTTATGTGTAGCATGCCCTTGTTGAGACTGCAATTACTCTTATAATTTGCAACAATGTAACCTTGAGCATCATGAGCTAAAAGGTTGTCAACCATCATAGTTCAAATAATAAATTAAATGTTATTTCTAGTTCACCATCTATTGATTCTTGATAACCCATAGTGACTGGTTACCTCATCCAAGCAAAGATACCTTGGCTTTGCTTAACTTTTGGGACTTCCCTTTCGGTGCTCTCTTTTTTTTTGGAAAGTTGAGAACATCTTTCACCTCTGGATTAGAACAAATTAACTTTGTAACTAATGTATTTGTAAGGCACTAGACAGAAATGCAATACAAATCCTCCCAAACAAACAATCCAACAATGGTTCCTCTTAAATTCAAGTAGATCTTAAAGAATCTTTGCATTACTGCAACAAATTTTGTTTGCCTTGAAAAACAAATATGCTTTGCACCCAAATGAGGAAGCTCTGCCTTTTCAACTGATTCTCCTCTTTTGAAAACCATCTCAACCATCCTGATTTTGACAAGGTAACCATTGTCGAAATGAGGAAAATTCATTTTGTTTAGGGTGCTTTCAACATTTAGGCTTTCTCTACAAACATTTATCACTAACTTTTGCACTGCTTCATGTGGGTCAGTTGACAAGTCTTGTTTTATTTCCATAAGGGTTTAAAGGACCAACATCTATTATATGTCGAAAATTGTAGAAGATCGGTAATATGATAGTTTGTATGTGTGTTTTCGCATCCATCTTAATAATGTGTCCCCATGATAACAACCAAATGTGTTGATAAAAACAATTGCCAACCCATTGAATTGTTTGCAACACACACCTTAATTTCCCTTGCAATGAACAACTGAGTGACCAATTATTTTTCAATTAAACGAAGATATTCATGTAAGTACCCAACACCATGAATCAACACATAAAGTAGATTCTTTAACCTTTACAATGAAAGGTGCCAGATATTCTTTGATATATTGAAGAAATTGAGATTTCTCTCCACCATCTGCATTTGAATATGTGACCAAATCAGAGCAATAAGTCATGCATGTTTCTGTGTTGGCACAAAAACTAGAATCGATTTGTCTTCCTTTCAAGGAATAGTGTTGACATTTGGATACTTTGTTTTAAATCCTCATTTACTTTGACATCTAAAAACTCAGTTGTTCTCCTTGAAATCCATACTAGATATTCCACATCAATGCTCATAGAGAGAACACAATTGGCATTTCATTGTTTTCATGGCTTAATATTGGTGATTATCTCCTTTTAGCGTGGTGTTTTGACGTCATTTGAAACCCTTAATGCTTAGATACCTTTAAACTTGTCAATGTGCTTTCTTGTTTGACTCAGGTGCTTAATTATTTTTCTTTTATATATTGTGGGATATATCCCACATCGATGGCGTGAACAAGTTTTATGGTGTGTATATACACCAATGCTCTCATGACCTCTCAATGTGTTGTGAACAAATTCCTCCCTTATGTGACTTGACTTGTGTGTCGAGCTCGATCTTGGCAGGTGACTTGGTCATAATTTTGATGCTTGGTTTGAAGGTTTGGTTGACTTAGTTATTGAAATAAAATTGGAGGTGGGAATTCATTGAGCCCAATATTTTTATTTTTTATAAAAATAACTATTAGCCATGCATACCAAGAACCTACAATTTAAAATCTTAAAACCAAAAATTTTGACCCAAGGTACAACTTTTACAAAAATTTATAAATAAATTACAAGTGAAGGCACCATTCACTACCTTTTAATTTGGTGATGCTTTTTACTTATATCGTTACAATGAGTGTTGCCAAATTAAAAGGCAGTGCTAACTAAACTAGCAGAATGGTATTGTTTTAGGGCCCTTGACTGAATTGTGAAACTCAGTTGAACTGATTTCAAATAATTTGTGCATGTGATAAAATCTAGTTCCAATGGGGATGTTGTCCTCCCTATGAGTCAACAAAGAATCCATAGACCAAGTGCCTATCCATTGGGCTATTCCAACTCCAAAACTTGCCACCAATTCCAATCCTCAAACTAAAACTATCCCAAACTGAAGATTGAAACTATACACTACTACAAACTGAAATATGAAGTTGAAAACAACCAATACTCCTGCCTACTAAATTAAGCCATAAGTTGTTCAATCAAGTGAAGTAAAAAACATAGTGCAACCATGCAAGCATTTTGATCAATGGTTTAACTCCTTGCATGTCTTTTTTCTAGGGCAAAATGAAATATCTACTTAATGGAAACTCAAATAAAAGCTTGAAAACAAATTCAATGTTGACAAAATATGAAAACTTGGGCTTGCTTACTGTCCCAAACATGCTACAAAACGATCCTCAAAAGAATGGAATCTAATGTCTTTCTCATCCAAAATATCATGACTCTACTCTATTTGATTTACATGCCATGAATATACCCCTTCAACTACCCTTTCACTTTTATGAAATTCCATATGCAAGTTGTCATAAACACGATGAAAATTTTGATGACACTGTTGCAATGGAATATTTTCTGATAAAGAAGATATTTCAGGTTGCTTTTGAAAATCATCATCCTTAAAATCATCATTTTCAAAATCCTTGGAAGTCAATGGCTAAGAATTTGACTCATAAAACCCTCCATATAACAAGCTACAGGATCACAAAAATCATAGAAAGATTGCCACTAATTTATGATGTCATCTTGTTCCCGTAAACCTATGTGATTTTGCATCAGCTCAAGTTCCTATGCTTCATTTATTATTTTAAAATTCTCTTTTAACAACTTGAATGAAGAAAAACACAAAGGCAAAGTGTTACCTTCAGTTAACTTACGACTTTCCTTATGTTCTATGTTGTAACTAGGATATTTGGGTTGAGTTCTTTCATTAGACTGTTGATACTAAACACATTTTGATGAAGAAAAAATTGCTAGTTGTTCTTGGAAACCAGCATCATTATATTCATCATATATAGGTAAATCAAAAACCTCTTAAATATCATCACTAATAAAATTTGAGACAACAACTTTATCTTCAACAGGCTGGTAATTTCTCTATGCAAACATTATCATTGATATTTTCAATAAAATGTATGATATTATCAATCCTTTGCTAATGAAATGGATCAAGACTCATATCAAGTCTATCTGGAACACACTCATTCTCATGTTCATCTGCACCTAAATCTTCAGCGAAAACCTGATCTAAGAGCTTTCGACGTGCTTGAAGATTGTCATTTATTTCATGAGAATCAATGAAGATTTGTTGCAAGGTCACAGACCTCCTCTCCATGAGAAGGAAAAATAAATTTGAATGAAAGGTTATTGCATAAGACATGGTTGCATCTTCAAAAGGTTGAATGTCTCTAGGCATCTTGTGATAAAAAAATAAATAAGTAAATAAATAAATCCTATTGAACATAGAGATAGTTTCATCCCTATGTTTCTTTATGACACGAAACTATGAAAGATGTTGATCCCTGGATTTCCTCTCGCCCCGAAATTTCAAGAAGGGATCACTCAATACCTCCCATGAACCGATTGATTCAGGCTCTAAATTCCTGAACCATTCTTTAACATCCCCTTGTAATGATTGTGAAAACGTTCTCATGTACATATCACCATACTCAACTTCAAAAAGATATGTGAAATGCTCAAAGTCTTGAATATGGTTTTCAACTCTAAGATTCTCTCCATCAAACATAGGGAGGTATTTGTAATGTTTTGTAGGGAAGTCATGAAGGATATATGGTAATTTAATATATCTATATCTCTCTTGAACCTTGGAGGGCACAAGATTATGTATATGAAGGTGTAATTGCATCCTTGATCTCATAAGGTTCACAGGACCAATCATGGACATCATATGGCTCAAATGCAAGATCTTGGTCAAGATCAACTATGCAAGGAGAAGGTATATCTACATTTTTTTAACAAAGGATATACAAGTGCAGGTCTATGGTCTTCATTCAAATACAATAAGCAATGGAAAATTCTTTTGATATGCTTAGGAAAGGACAAGAAGTAATTGACAAAAAATAATATTACATCTTGGAGAAAACTCAAGCTTTGATACCTGGTTTTCTCGAAGTGTCCTTTCATGTCTCTATCAACAAAACTCACCCTCTAGTGGAGTTTTTGAATTTGATTTGAAGCTTGATTGAATTCACCAAGTGAATGATGTAGAGCTTGATTATGTCTGGTCCTTGTTCACCATCAATTATCAGATCTAGACCTTTGTCATTCTCCAGGGTAATTTACTTGAAGCCTTCGCCTCCCCGGTAATGGCACCAAAATGTTATCACTCCGTAATTTTCCCGACTGTGAAAGAAAAACTTAGAGGTAACATTGAACCAATTTTTTATATTGGAAGCTATCCTTTCCAACCTAGAGAGGGCTCTCTCTACAACTCAATTTTCCAATTTCACTTCAACAACTAGTTGTGTGCTCAGATCAGTGACCAGATCTTTGGTAGGGTAAACGTTTTATAGAGTGTTTAGATAGAGCAAAAACCTATTGGGCATGGATTCATAAATTGGATATCAATTTCAAGGACTTCATTACTGGTTGATGAATAATTTCTCGCAAAGGCCAGATAGCCATTTAATTACTAGACATATATTCTTTAAAGTGTGATAGTTGAAGGAGAAAAACACACAAACCAAAATAGAGCATTAGATATAGATGAATTCTATGATAATTTTCAGACTGATAGGTGTGAATATATGAATTAAAGAGGTACAAATCATCATATAGAGATGATCTGTAAACCTATGGTTACTCATTCAAATAGAAAAGACATACATTTGATGATTAACAGGGAAAGAGACAAACAATACTGAGAAATTGAATGTAATAGCCAAACGAAGGAATCTCTGAGCCAATAGTTTTAGTACTTCTATCTGAAAAGCTTTCATTAATATCCAAAATGAGTCTTTATATGCAAAACCAGTGATCTTCTCTCAAGATCCAAACACTTTTTACATATAAAACATAGTTTATATAGGAAAATACATTAAAGAAACTAACCCTATCTTCTTGGAAAAGAAACTGTCAAATAATTAAAATAAATATGATATTGCTTGTAGAGTCTCTTGTATTGTTAATTGCTAGAGTCAAATTTGGAACTTCTTTCTTGATGGGGTCTTTTAGACTACCAACTATTCTCGAGCTGATTGAGACAAATTTCCTTTGGATCTTATCCTGAGTCACCTCTTCCTTGATATATGGGTTTTCCAAGTTCCACACTTGTCCTCAATTGCAAGAATGATGCCTTTTAATCTGGAAACAATCTTCAAATGTTTTCCTGGAAATGCTAGGTTAGATATGAATCTCATTCAATTGATTCCCTGCTTGCCCATATTCTCCCATATATGTCCTTGCATGCTAGATTTTTGTTGAGTTCAAACCTCAACAAAATAGAGATTGGTTATGTGTAACATGCCCTTTCTGAGACTAAAATTACTCTGATAATATGCAACAATGTAACCTTGAGTATCATATGCTTAAAGGATGTCAACCAGCACAGTTCGAATAAATTAAATGTTGTTTTCAGTTCACCATATATTGATTCCTTATAACCCATAGTGATTGGTTACCTCATCCAAGCAGAGATACCTTGGATTTGCTTAACTTTGGGGACTTCCCTTTGGATGCCCTATCTTTCTTTTTGGAAAGTTCAGAATGCTTTTCACCTATGAATTAGAATAGATCAACTTTATTACTAGTGCATTTATAAAGCACTAGACAGAAAATTAAATCAAATCCTCCCAAACAAACAATCCAACAATGGTTCCCCTTAAATTCAAATAGATGTTAAAGAAACCCTACATTACTGCAACAAATATTGTTTTCCATGAAAAAAAAATGCTCGACACCCGAATAAGGATGTTATACCTTTTCAACCAATTCTACTCTCTTGAAAACCATCTCAACCATCCTCATTTTGATAAGGTAACCAATGTCTATATGAGGAACATTCATTTTGTTCAGGGTGCCTTCAACATTTAGGCTTTCTCTGCAAAAATATGTCAATAAGTTTTGCACTGCTTCATGTGGATCAGTTGACAAGTCTTATTTTATTTCCATCAAGGTTTAAAGGACCAACATCTATTATATGACCAAAATTGTAGAATATAAGTAAGAAGATAGTTTATATGTGTGTTTTTCATCCATGATAATAATGTGTCCCCATGACAACAACCAAATGTGTCGATAAAGACGATTGCCAACACATCGAATTGTTTGCAATGCACACCTTAATTTCCCCTACAATAAACAACTGAGCGACCAATTTTTTTCAATTAAATGAAGATCTTCATGTAAATACTCAACGCCATGAATAAACATATAAATCAAAGTAGATTATTTAACCTTTACATTGAAAGATGCTAGATCTTCTTTGATATATTTAAGAAATTGAGATTTGTCTCCACCATCCACATTTGAGTATGTGACCAAATTTAGAGCAATAAGTCGTGCATGTTGTTGATTTGGGGTAGCATTGGATTTGCTCTAGCCACAAAATTTGGTGGATAGGTTGGGGCACATGAGATCTCCAATACCCAGAAAGGTTTTGGGCAAAATCTAAATAGATAAGGAGATATTAAAATAATTAATATTTTTAATAGAGTCCCTAAGTCTAAACTTAGGGAAAATAAAATATTAATGTGTATTAATATGAATTTGTGTTAAAATGGTCTAAAAGACATGGATTAAGCCAAATCTAATCTTAGTCGTTGATTAGGGACTTAATCTCAGCCATTGAGATGTCAACAGGAAAAGTATAAGAGGAGGCTTGAGGGTCACTTGGAGAACACATTGAACGAGACCAATCAATTCAATTTCTGGAGTGGGGTTTGCAGAGAAATTGAACCAATGGTCTGGAGAGCAGTCAGAAGGTAGCAAGTATAGAATATATAGATGGGAGATCAGTGCAAAAGAGGCAGACGCGGAGCCAAAGGAAGCCACACAGAGGCAGCAGAGACTACACAAAACCAAAAGGGCTTGCATCATCCACACAGAGGTTGCAGGAGTGATGTAGAAGCCCAGAGAGGCTGCGCAGAGCCTCAGTGGGATGATGCAGAGGGTTTTAGATTGACGCGGATGGTTTCAAGCTGTAGCAGAGGTCAGTAGGGCCTACGTTGGGTTTAGGAAAGTGCTGGAAGTTTGTCTATCTATGGGTAAGCCAGTTTGGCACCCTGTTGTACAAGAAAATTGCTAAATAATAAAATCCTCCCTTGTTGCACCAATTTTCCAACATTGGGTTTTTCCGGAGACATTAGTCCAAAATAACTGTGTCAATGTGTGCATATTTTTGTTTCTGTATTACGATGTGATATCTGCAACAATATTTATTTTAATGTTTGTTGAAGTAATTTCATGAATAACTTATGAAATAAGTCGGAAAAGTAAATCAGTTGTTGTTGTGATAGAATTTTCACATGGTATCAGAGCAAGTAATCAGAGACAGAAAGGGAAAATCAGTTATGGGTCAAGACCATGATGCAGAGGCATCCACCTCAGGGGACTCACACAGATTTTCAGAAGATTGCACAAGAGAGAGAGATTTCAATTTCTCTATGTTGGCTTCCAGGTTGGAAGAAGAAGTGGCGTGCATGACTAGTGTTACATCATCAGAAGTATGGTATATAGACAGTGGAGCCTCGTTGCATATGACGGGAATCAAGGAGTGTTTCTCAGAATCTCGAGAAGAGAAGATGAACTTTCAGATCACCATGGGGAACAAGGTAAAGTGTACTCCAGTAGGAAAGGGTACCATAGTTTTTAAGACAGAATCGGGAGAGCGGTTTCGTGCCACAAATGTGCTACATGTGCCAGGATTGGGGATGAACTTACTTTCTGTGTCACAACTACAAGGCAAGGGTTGTGACATCTACTTCATCAAGGAAAAGGTATATGTCAAACACCCGAGCTGGAAAGAGAAAGTGCAGATCGGAATCAAAAGTAATCGCTTGTACAAATTACAACTAGAATCTCCAATGGCACTAATAGGCAGTCATGGGGGCAAAGACTTGAACGAACTATGGCACAGAAGGATGGGTCACTTGCACCATGGAGCTCTAAGAATTCTTTGGAGCACTGTAACAGGAGTTCCGAATCTGAGTATGGAACGAGATGATGTATGCAGGGGATGTGCTCTAGGAAAATATGCCAAGGCGACATTTCCTAGGAGCAACCACATGGCCAAGAGTGTACTAGGATTGATGCACTCAGATATCTGTAGACCTATGTCGGTCAAAGCTCTTAGCAATGCCGAGTATTTCTTACCTTCATTGATGACCACTCGAGGAAAACTTGGATTTATTTTTTGAAAACCAAGGATGAGGTTTTCTGTCGATTCAAGGAGTTCAAAGCTTTAGTGGAGAATCTGACAGGTAAGAAAATAAAAGTTTTGCGCTCAGATAATGGTGGAAAATATGTCGATAAGGGCTTCACTGATTATTGCACTAAAGAGAGTATCAGAAGAGAGTGGACAGCTCCCTACAATCTGGAGCAGAATGGGGTGGCAGAAAGGAAAAACAGGACTATAGTAGAAGCATTTAGGGCCATGTTGTATGATCAGGAGATGCCTAAATTCCTGTGGGAAGAAGCATGCAACGCAGTTGTCTACGTTCAAAACAGGACTCCTCATCGGGCATTGGGCAAGATTACTCCAAAGAAAGTATTCACTGGGAAGACACCTGAAGTCAGTCATTTCAGGTTATTTTGGAGTTTGGCATATTGTCGCATACCCGAAGAAAAGAGGAAGAAGCTGGATCAGACTGCAGAAAAGGGGTATCTAGCAGGATATAGCGCGAGAACACTAAGGCATACAAGATCTATCTTCTAGGGAGCAGGAAGGTAGTAGTACGACGAGATGTAAAGTTCATGGATGACATAGCTTTCAAAAGATCTCGCGAAATGCCTTCCAAGGAGTAATCGAAAGAGGATCCGTTGGTCATGCTTATTCAACCAACAGAAGTGAAGAATCCTTCCTCAGATCAGGAAGATTCTCAGGATGAGGAAGAGGAGAAAATAGGGGCACTTGTTGGCAGAGGAAGAACCAGTAGGGAACTTTGTCAAATTCTGAGTGATGCAGAGAACTTCATCGGAGAGCCAAGGAACAGTAAAAGGCAGTGAAAACAGCCAGACATGTATCAGGCATTAGTAGCTCAAGATGGAGGGCCTACCAGCTTCTAGGAGGCAGCTCAACATCAATTCTGGCTAGATGTGATGGTGGAGGAGTATAACTCCATAATGGCAAATGATGTCTGGGAGGTGGTGTCAAGGCCTCAAGACAAACTTGTGGTAGGTTCAAGATGGATCTACAAGATCAAATATGTTGTGGACAACAATATTAAAAAATACAAGTCCATGTTTGTAGCTAAGGGGTATGCTCAAAAGGAATAGATTGACTATGAGGAAACCTTCACCCCGATATCTAGGTATACATCTATTACGACCGTGGTATCTCTTGCAGCCTAGATGGGATGGGAGATCCATCAGATGGATGTCAAGACAGCATTTCTGAACGGGGTAATAGAAGAAGAAGTATACATTGAAAACCAGAGGGCTTTGAAACTCATGAGAAGAAGTCTCATGTATGCAGACTGAAGAAAGCTTTGTATGGGTTGAAGTAGGCACAGTGTGGTATGGTCAAATAGATGGTTGCTTGCAGAAGATAGGGTTTTTCAAGAGTGACGCGGACCAAATCTCTACTATCTAGTCGTAAAGAGCGAGCCACTTATCTTAGTATTATATGTGGATGATCTCTTCCTGACAGGATCATCCAGGCTCATTGAAGACTGCAAGAAGAATCTAGCCACAGAGTTCAATATGAAGGATTTGGGACGAATGCACTATTTTCTAGGGTTGGAAGTTTGGCAACGGATAGGAGAAATCTTCCTTGGGCAAGGAACGTATGCTACAGAAATTCTGAAAAGGTTCGGGATGGGAGACTGTAGACCTATGGCTACGCCAATGATCACCAACTAGAGGAAGATTGATGCATCAGAAGACAAGGATGTCGATCCCACCCTATACTGACAGGTCACAGGGTCCCTGATCTATCTAGTCAATACTATGCCAGATATTTGCTATGTTGTCAGCACCCTCAATCAGTTCATGGTGGAACCAAAGAGGGCTCACTGGGCAGCAACCAAGCACATCCTCAGGTATTTACAGGGAACAATTGATTATGGGCTCCTGTACAACAAGGGGAAGGATATCAAGTTGAGTGGATTTATTGACGCAAATTGGGCAGGAAGTTCAGTGGATCGGAAAAGTACCTCTTAGTACTGTTTCAACATTTGATCGGGAATAACCTCCTGGTGCAGTAAGACACAGAATTCTATGGCTCTTAGCTCATTTGAGGCAGAATATATGGCAGCAAGCGCAGCTTCGTGTGAGGCCATATGGCTTAGAAAACTGTTGGTAAACCTATTTAGAAGAAATATGGAGGCGACCAGGATCATGTGTGATAATCAGAGTTGCATCAAACTCTCTGAGAATCTAGTATTTCATGATAGGTCAAAGCATATTGATATCCAGTGTCACTTTGTCAGAGATTGTGTCCAACGTAGAGTTGTACAGTTGAGCTACACTCCTACAGGGGAACAAGTGGTAGATATCCTCACCAAGGTCCTTGGAAAGTCAAAATTTGACTACTTCAGGGAAAAGATGGGGATGGTAAAGAACCCCTTTCAGAAGTAGTGTGTTAGCAACACGAATGCAAAGTGAGTTGTAATGCATATGCAATGTTAGGAGAAGGACCAACAACAACACAGACGCAGAGGAAGGTGCAGTGCGGATGTAGTGTTGGGAGAAAGGACCAGCAACAACACGGATGCAGAGGGAGCTGTCGTACAAATGCAGCAGTGGCAGTGGCCGAACCATGGGTAGTAGTATAGGATGCAGCAGTGCAGAGTATGTTGGGTAGGGAAGCCTAGCATCAGCATAGGTACCGATGTCAGATGATCAGAGTAATACTCAGTGACGAGTATTGCTAAAGCACAGTCCTCACTGAGAGGGAGTGTTGATTTGCGGTAGCATTGAATGTGCTCTAGCCATGAAATTTGGTGGAGAGGTTGGGGTACATGAGATTTCCAATACCGAGAAAGGGTTTGGGAAGATTCTAAACAAATCATGAGATATTAAAATAATTAATATAATATTAATGTGTATTAATATGAATCTGTGTTAGAATGGTCCAAAAGACATGGATCAAGCCAGATCTAATCTTATTCGTTGATTAGGGACTTAACCTCAACCATTGAGATGTCAACAGGAAAAGTATAAGAGGAGGCTTGAGGGTCACTTGGAGAACACACTGAAGGAGAGCAGTCGGTTCAATTTCTGGAATGGGGTTTGCTAAGAAATTGAACCATTGGTCTGGAGAGCAATTAGGAGGCAACAATTATGGAATAGATATACGGGAGATCAACGTAGAAGAGGCAGACGCAGATCCAGAGGAATCCACACAGAGGCAACAGAGACTGCGCAAAGCTAGAAGGGCATGTGTCATCCATGCAGAGGCTGCAGGAGTGACACAAAATCCCAGAGAGGTTGCACAGAGCCTCAGTACACTGATGCAGATGGTTTCAGGCTGTAGCAGAGGTCAGTAGGGCCTATGCTGGGTTTAGGAAAGTGCTAAAAGTTTGTCTATCTGTGGGTAAGCCAGTTTGGCACCCTGTTGTACAAGAAAATTGTTGAATAATAAAATCCTCCCTTGCTGCACCGGTTTTCCGATATTGGGTTTTTCCAAGGACATTAGTCCAAAATAACTGTGTCAATGTGTGCATATGTTTGTTTTTGTATTACGATGTGATATCTGCGGCAGTATTTATTTTAATGTTTGTTGAAGTAATTTCATGCATAGCTTATGATGAAATAAGTAGGAAAAGTAAATCAGTTGTTGCAATGAATCACTTAGGCAGTAGGAAAAGTAATAACATTTTGGCGTCTTTTTCGGGGAGGCACTTAGGGGATTGACCGTGGTGACCTACTGCAGTTTGGTTCTTTACCTAGTTTTTCTTGCAAGTTTTTGTTTATTTTTTGCATATATTGTTTTCATTTCTAGGTTATTTTATGAACCCCCCTATATATATACTAATCCATACACTGATAGAATACACCAACTAACTTGTTGAGACTAAAAAAATGGTATTTCGAAGCATATTTTTTCAATGAGGAGCTCAAGGCTAAAATCAATCATCCAATGCACCTATTTCACTAACCAGATGGCAGGAACATTCGAAGAAGGAGTCTCAAAGTAACACATGGAGAACCTATTCTATTTGGGTAAGAAATGGCACACATTTTTACCTTTGAATTCCCTATCAGATATCAAGGAGGAGTGGCACAAATGCACATTATTCCCCCATCTCCTCTACCAATTTTTCATAGTTTGGAAAACGAAGACCCAGATACATTCTTATTTGAGTTTGAAGTACTTTGTATAGGATATGATATTGTAATAATGCTCAAAGGGTTAAAGTGTTTCCTCTTACTTTGAAAAGAATGTCTCTTAAATGGTCCATGAGCCTTGGTGGGAAATTCATTCAAACATGGGAAAACATGAAGAATGTATTGTTGGAGAAATACCAAAACTATTGCATGGTAAGTGAAAATATTTTTGGAATGGTACAAGGGGAAGATGATAGTTTGGAGGACTACGTGGAGCGATTTTGATACAACCTTCAAAAATCAAAGCATAAACAGTTGGCAAAAGAGACCTTGAAAATACTCTTACCTAGAGGAATTAAAGACAAAATTTTAGAACTCTTAAATCAAATGGAAACAAGCGATATTTTTTCCCTACCATATGATGATGTTTGTAAATTATGCATTAGGTATTCAAGAGGAATCTCCAAGACTGGTAATAATTTTCAAGAACTTTCCTCTCAATTTTTGAAATCTACTACAAAAATAGGAGTTACAAAAGCCTCATTAAATTTACAATTGGATGGTTTGCAGGAATAACAGAAGCAGTGCGAGGATCACTAGATAAATTATTTCTCATTGTTTCTAGGGTTACAACAAGTATTTAAGAAATATAGTAAGTAAATAAAGACTTCCAGGTATAACTCAAAACTCATCATCATTTAATACTTGGACTAACATTTATTGTCTGCAGCAAGTTCCTTAGCAGATCAATAACCCTATAGCTCCATGGTAGAATTATAGTCCTCCTATGATTAAAAACACTACCTTATGGCAACAACAACCCTCTCTCTCGAGTCATGTATTCCCGCAACCTCAAGGATGGTTTGGAGCCTCCACTCTAGGTCAATTCCCCATGCAAACTCCATTACTTGAGCCACAACAGCTACAATTCCCACCCAATTTTACACCGGAAAAATCCCTCTTGCAGACAAGAGTGATCTCCATAGATCCTTGATGGAAAATAGAAACAAGCAAGACAATTGAACTGACTCTTTCCCTAAGTTGGACTTGTTTGAATTATAAGAATTAAGGCTAATGAATGAGCCTCTTACCTATTTCATGAAATGCTCGATGAAAATCCCTTATTGTGATTTGATGCAGCTCCTTAATGCTTGACAAGAACTGCAACCATAGACCATAAAAGGATCAAAAGCATATGCGATATAATAATCCAAACAAAACTTAACCTAATGATCAAGGAAATTAGAAATTGAATTTTCCTTAATAAACATTATAAACTACTATAAACCATTGATCATTCAAATAAGACAAATTGATGGGAGAAATTGTTCATTTGTATTAATCAAAGATAAAGGGGAGCCTTACAACCTTCACCTTGATGTCGTGAGGTCCCTCCCAAATGTCTTCAATCTTCTCCTTAGATGACAATGTTTCCAATCTCAATCTAACATCATAAGTTTATCTTCTCTAAGTTCTGACCTCCTTAATCCCTCTACCCTTTAGCTATTTTATAGGCAAAGAGGAAGAAGTTTCATATCAAAAAGAGGAGGATGAGACTCCTTAATTTAGGGATTAGGTTTCCATGAGAAAAGGGATTAAGATGCATCATCCGAGGGTTATAATTCGAATAGTCATCACCTGGAAGCTTTCAATCGGGAAATATTCGATCAACTATGTTTCTAGAATGTACTTTTTATTTTTAATTTCTTTAATTCACCTACGCGGGTTTATAGTGGCAGAGAGAGCGTAGCACGGCGCTGTTCTCAAAGTTAATTCCAATGAATGTGCGAGAAAATCTAGTAAAATCAGCACAATTGAAACTTAACAAGGTGTGACTTTATTTTCCCCAAATTTCTCATCTACTTCAAGATATTTTTGGTAGTTTGACTTCTAAGCAAGTTCATTCAAACATGATCACGGATGGTAAAAAGACCCATAAACTGATCAAGTTTCATGGCAATAAATTGACATGTAACACCCAATTCACCATCATGTAATCCTCCTCTATGGTCCCAACTACCTATGCAACAAAAACCTAACCCTAATCTTGATAAGTAGGTTGCATAGCAAGTTAGAACACTTATTCTTCCTACTCACTCCCCGATTGAATATAATGCCATATCTTCCAAATCGGGAATGGGAGTGAGTTTGGAAACTTCCCCTATTACCATAGAGAATTTAGCCCAGAAAGAAACTTTAATCTGGAAACCATTAAAGGAGAAATTTATGATTGGAAGTTGTTCTAAAACTGTTGTTGAAGCTCACTAAGAAGAAAACCCTAGAATTTCCCTTGACCATCCTTTTCAAACTGAGGAACAAACATTGGAGCCTAAGGTTGAGGAGTTTTTGTCTTTCCTTTCACCAGATCCTTTATGTTTTCAAGAGACCGTCCATCAAGCTAGGGAAGGCCTTCATAACAGAGAAAATTAGTACATGCCAACAATTTTGAATGAATTAGAGAACCATAAATATGTTGATCCAATAAAATCTTGGTTCCAAACAATCATCAACGTGCAACCTTCCCTCATCATTCAACAGTTCTTGGTACCATATCAATTAAAGAAATTGGTTTCTCATACTTTGGTATGTGCTAAAGTTTACTTTTAAATCTGAGTGTGAGTATATTTAGAATTTTGTTATACACATGGTTACATTGGATTATAAAACAACGTTGTGTGGAGGTTGTTTGGAGGGTGTGAACCCTTGAAGAATGCCTTCTCTCTAGGTCGCAAATGCCCAAGTTAGTGCGTAGCTAGAACATAGCATATTTCCTTGTCCTAGGAGGTTGCGACCTTATTGTAGCAGGTTGAGTTGCAGGAAGACTTGGGGTGGAGTCTCAAGCCCTTGAGAATCATATTGGATGTCTGGTAGAAGAATGTAGGTGGCAGCAAGGTTGGACAAGGAAATATAGTAATAGGAGCATTTCTTTGGGTGTTGTAGCAGCGTGAATTCAACCCCAACTAGAGCTCAAGGAAGCATAGATCCCAAGGTAAGAGGATAGAAGCAATGTGTTGGATTTTGTTCTCTTGTTGATGGTTGATTTCTAGTGGATGTAGAGGTCCTAGAAGAGTACATTTGTATTGGACGTTCATGGATTGTTGGAGGGCAGTGTGACAGTGGACCAAGTTGGCCCTAAGTGCAGTAGCTTGAAGGACTAAGGTCACTACTAGGAAGGGCATCTTGAAGAAGCTGAAGATCTTATCAGCCAGAGGAGCAGTTTTGTATAGCCCAACTTCATTGTTGGAGAAGGGACTCTTGACAGTGATAGGTGGCATCCCTCCTGGCCTATGTTTTTCTTCATTGGAGCAATGCAGGAAGAGAATAGTGGGAAGAAGTCCCTAAGTAGCTGAGGAGAAAAAATGGGAAAGAAAACTCAAAGGGTTGTGTCCTTGAAGGACAAAGGAGTAGCTAGTGAGTGTGAAGACCTTATGTATTGGTTGTAGATGGACTTATGATCAACTAGAGGGAATATTATGTTGGAAAATGTAACTAGGTTCAGTGTTCATTAATGTATTTGAGTCATCATGTAATGTACTTGTCAAAAGAATAAAGAAAATAATTATTATTATTATTATTATCACTTATTAAAGCATGGGTTTTATGCTTGGGTCATTATGTTTTAGGTAAAAGTCCCCATTGAGGACTTCTAGGATTTATTTTGAGTCAATAGAGTCATTGTACTTTTAAAGATACCCTTATTGGGCTTTTGAATAATGTAAAAAGGTTAAGTATTGAGTCAAATATGAGTTATGTTACATCCACAACAAGTCGGCCTTGAGATGATCAAGTCAGCCTCAAGGAAGGCTTTTCAACCTCACCTAAATGCTATATATGAAGCAATTCAAATTCCATTGGGAGGAAAATAAACTCAAGTAAGTTCAATATCTCCTTGAAGCTGGGAAAAATTACGAAATAGAGGAAGGAAGGGAAAGGAGTAAGAGTTTGATCTAGGAGGAAGGAAAAACGAAGTTTTGGTGCATCTATCTCTCTCAACATAGTTACCGATCAAACGAGAAAATGGCCTAGTACCCATTTTTTTGAGGTAGCAAAAAAACACTCGATTTTGAAAAATGGTGATTCAGAATACACCTTTTTTTTGGAGCATATTTTGCCACTTTAATTTTTTTTATGTATCAAGTATAAACTATTTTTTTAAATGTTAGTGATTTCATGCTAATTTTGAAAAGTGTTGATGCAACATCAACACATTTTTTTAAATGTTAGTGATTTTCATGTTGATCTTGAAAAGTGTTGATGCAGCATCAACACATTTTTTTAGAGGGCATATCTCTACTCTTTAAATTTTTTTATGTATCAAGTCTGAACATTTTTTTTTGTTAGTGATTTTCATCTTGATTTTGAAAAGTGTTAATTAGCATCAACCATTTTTGTTTAAAGGGCTTAGTTTTTACACTTTAAATTTTCTAATGAGTTAAGTGTGGATAAATTTTTTTAAATGTTGGTGATTTTTGTGTTAGTAATAAACAAAAAAATAAAAATAAAAAACATGACAAAAAAAAATCAAATACAAAAAAATATAAAAACAAAAAACCTATAAAAATGTAAAAAAACAAAAAAAAA
>APFE031013082.1:96199-101358 GCA_000404065.3 Pinus taeda | reverse complement strand
AACAAATATTATCCTCTGAAGAGCAACAAAAGTGGGTCACAAAGATGTTGGGTTATGACTTTGAAATCATCTACAAAAAAGGGAAGCAAAATGTGGTGACAGATGCACTGTCAAGAAAGGATGAGGATGTGGAAGCATTGTTGTGCTCCATTTCTATTATCCAAACAAATTGGATAAACGAAGCAAAGGAGGAATGGAAGAATGACGAAGAAGTGTGGGCACTTATTCGAAAGTTACAACAAGATTCCAGTACGTCGAATACATTTAGTTGGCAAAAAGATTCATTATGGTACAAAGATCGCTTATACCTCTGTAAGAATTCCCAGCTAAAACAAAAGATTCTTATGGAATTGCACACTTCTCCCTTAGGAGGGAAATCAGGATTTTTAAAAACTTACAACAGGGTTAAGAAGGAATTTTTTTGGGATGGCCTTAAATCAGATATTCAAAAGTTTGTGGCGGAATGTTTGGTTTGCCAACAAAATAAAGTTGAAACAATTAAGACACCTGGTCTATTACAACCTTTATCCATTCCAAGCCAATGTTGGGAGGAGGTTTCAATGGATTTTATCACAGGTTTAGCCAAGTCTGAGGGAAAGAGTGTAATCATGGTGGTAGTTGACAGACTTACCAAGTATGCACACTTTTGTGCATTATCACATCCATTTAAAGCCAGTACAGTTTCTAGTGCATTTATGGAAACAATTCAAAAGCTACATGGAAACCCACAGATTATTGTAAGTGACAGAGATCCATTTTCACTGGAAATTTTTGGACATAATTATTTATTTTCTTGTCTTGGTACTCAGTTAGCTCATAGCTCATCTTATCATCCTCAATCTGATGGGAAAACTGAGATAGTAAACAAATGTTTGGAAGGATATCTGCGTTGCTTTGTATCTGATAAACAGACACAATGGGTCAAATGGTTGCCTCTGGCTAAATGGTGGTATAACACTTCCTTCCATACAGCAACAAAAATGACCCCATTTATGTCACTTTATGAGTATCAACCACCATCCATCACATCATATTTAAGAGAAAATTCTAAGGTTCAAGCAGTGGAACATCACATCGAACATCAAAAACAAGTCCTCAAACTCTTAAAGGATAACCTCGTGTTGGCACAAAATAGAATGAAACAACAGGCAGATCAAAATTGCAGTGAAAGAAGTTTTGATGTAGGTGATTGGGTATTCCTACGACTACAACCATATAAGCAAATGTCCCTCAAGCAAGATAAGAAGGATAATAAATTATCATCAAAGTATTATGGTCCATACAAGGTGTTGCAAAATATTGGTACTATGGCATACAAATTGGAGCTTCCTGTAGCTTTATTGCACCCAGTTTCCAAGTTTCATGTTTAAAGAAGGTTATAGGTGACAAGCTCTCAGTTCAAACAATATTGCAAGAACTTGATGAGGAAGGAAAAATTATATTGGAACTGGAAGCAGTAATAGAAACAAGAACTCGACAGCTACGAAATCAATCAATTTAAGAGTATATTATCAAGTGGAAGAACTTATCCGTTGAAGATTCCACATGGGAGGATGAGAATTTTATACAGAAGTATCCAGAACTACTCAAGCGTTGAGGACAACACTTTTTTAAAGGAGAGGAGCATGTTGGGTCCCTATAATACTAGTGATTACCCCATTACTATGGTAGTTGTACCCCTTATTAATATTGGTGTGCCCCTATTGCGCCCATATTGTTATTACTGTGCCCCATACAATCCCTCTATTGTTATTTTTGTGGCTTTATATTATTATTATTAGGTCGGCTGGGTTATATTTGTGACTCCCTTAGCCTCCTAATATAGAAGGAGGTTTTTGGTCATTTGTATCATCCAAGAATTGTTCATTTATGTAATGTAAAGGAGGTTTCCCCCTCGAAGAGGCTGAATTCTAAGGCATTGATCTATCTTTTCTATCTTTTCTTGAGCTGGTTTCATAACAAAATCCCTGCTAAAGCATGCAGCGAAATAATTGGTTCTTCAGGTACATTGTCCTTCTGGTTGTCCTCTTCTTCCTCCTCTCGTTCCTCAAGTGGTGGGGCTTCCTCCGATGAGTTGTGATCAGTAGCATCAATTTGAAAAAATTTGGGCTCCTTGCATTTATGCCCGAGGGAGTATTTTTCATCATAGTAGTAACATAATCCCTACTTTCTTCTTTCCACCATTTCTGCAGGTGACACCTTTTGAACCTTGAGTGTTTGGGTAGTGTTGTGAGCCTGTGGGGGGCAACCCTTGGCGGTGAAATTTGGGTGATTGGATTGGGCCACTAACGCACATTCTACTTCACGAGCTATCCTGCAAGCCTCCAGCCATGAGGGAGGGTGGTGCAGTCGGACGTGAGCCTGTATGGCCTCTTTAAGACCACTGATAAAACCTTCTGTGCAGAACTCATCTTGTAGACCTAAAGTGCGGAAAGCTAAGGCTTCAAAGGTTGTAATATATTCATCCATTGTTCCAGTGTGTCGGAGCTTAGTGAGACGACCCAAAAAAGCAGAGTCATGGTCAAAGTGATCCATAAGAGTTTTTTTGAATGTGTCCCAAGTCGAGGGCCTTCCATATCAACGTTGATGCCATTGCCACCATTGTCATCTTTCATTGTCCAAGTACATGATCCCCACACTAAGCTGAGTGGCA
Source organism: Pinus taeda (assembly GCA_000404065.3). Classification (NCBI taxonomy): domain Eukaryota; kingdom Viridiplantae; phylum Streptophyta; class Pinopsida; order Pinales; family Pinaceae; genus Pinus; species Pinus taeda. The sequence continues at coordinate 98,705 of APFE031013082.1, read as the reverse complement.
TTATCCAGGATGTAATTTAGATTGAAATATTGCTCCATTTGTGCTATCCATGCTGCCGGGTGAGAGCCATCAAATTTATGCATGTCCAACTTGGGTCATCGCGGATGGGATTGTTGGTGGGTTCCCCAGAGGTGAAGAGAGTAGCTAGACTCACCCTCACTATGTCCATTGCCAATATAGGCCTCCTCGTGGGCTTTTGCCTCACCCATAGAGAGTGCTATAGTTATTTTCGTCAGCTGCTCTTGGATGTATTTCAAGGATGCTTCAAGGTTGTCCATCCTTTAATTCACCATAGCTTGATTTCTAGTTTGTACCATGCACCGAGCCGATTTACATGAAATTTGGGACCGCATGAATTTTTTTGGCACTAACAATTGAATGGTACCACCTTTCTCAGCTCGTCGTCCTGATTCTTATGGGTTATCACCCTGAAATGTCAATGCTGCCAAAATTCCTGCGAAAATTGCACCCGAGTATACGAACCCACACAACTACTCAGATCTGGATGGCGAATCTGAGGGATCTGAGAGATCTGAATGGCTAATCTGATAGATCTGAATGGCTGAATTGATTACTGCTGCAGATCTGATGGATCTAATATATCGGAATGGCTATTCTGATAAATCTGAACGATCGAACTGATTGTTGATGTCGCTGCAAAACCCCACTTGCGACCTCTGATCTGGTAGAGATTATGCGTGATCCCGCGATAGAGAAGGGAACTAGGGTCTCTAGGAGTGTCAGGTGCTCCAGTTCGTAATATAAATAAGGGTCTGACAGTAGTACTCGACCCAATTTTTCAGGGCACTAACCAAGGAGGATCAATCGTACCCTTAGTCGTACAACCCGAATACCCTATTGTACAGGCGAGTAATTTCTCTAAGTGTTGTTCTCGGTGTACTGTAGCAGCAAGATGGCCAATGGTTTATCTATGGCGAGGTTTCAAGGGAGCTAGGGGGCTTCCGATATACCCAAAAGGTACTTGGAAGACAGTCTGTGCGCGGTTCTATCTAATGCGCTACTACTCGAAGGGGTACCCATAGGGGTTACAAGGGAGTCCAATAAGCATGACCACCTCTTGTATTTCCTGCATGCATGCCTCCCCAAATCCGCAGGTTTATGTGCTCAACGACAGATCCCATGGTTTAAAGACGTCGGAACACGTCTCTAGCCAAAAAAAAATTGCTAAAAAATGGAGATCCCACCGGCCTTGGAAAGCGCTCTGATACCACTTGTTATTCTCTTAACCTGTAAGACGATACCAGAATACCAAATATGCGAAAAAATATACCCAAAACATAGAACAAGAGCAATAACAACAAGTATTTTATTATTCAGAAAGCAAAGTTCACTTGCCTCTTCGTGGGGGAAACCTCCAATAGAGTTGAGCTCGATTACAAAATAAGACACGATGCTCCTCGCAGGGAGTCCCTATCCTTTATATAGGATTCATACATGCAATACCATGGGGCAATACCATGGTTCTTATTAATACCATCTATCTAATACCATGGCCCAGTTGCAACCAACTGTGGTCCTGTCATTACATGCGGGTTAACCACTTACAATTATTAATATGGGCTTTATTGACTCTTTACTTAACTATAACTATGACTCGATCCTATTACATAAATAAGGGGGTTAGGGTGGGACCCTAACATTGTGCAAGTACATAATCTTCAAGATGGTGAAGATGATTGCAAGTAAAGTTTATTTGAATGATGATGATAATAACTCTGATGAGATGGATGGAAGCCATGATAGATTCTTTGATGTCGAAAAGAAGAAGTTTATATCCCTGGGTTAAGAGGGAGCCTAGATAGAAGAGATCTCCCTGAGTTTAAGAGGGATCCTGGATAACGAAAATCTCCCTGGTTGAGAGGGAGAGAATAGTTTTGATTGGAGAATGAAGTTTGAAAGATATGTTGTTGTATGTAAATTTGAAAAGGAAAGTGTCTTTTGTCAAAGATTCGGTTGATAGTCCTACCATGTTAAGAAGCAACATCAGGAAAAACCCAAAGGTTTGTGTTTATTTATGAATATGTGAAAGTATATTATTGATTGGGGTTGTGTTTGTACACGTAAATCTCTCGAAGGTTTAGATAGCATGCTAGTTACTGCTCAGTTTTATCGAGAGAGAATTGTTGCCCTTGATCTGCTGGATCAAGGAGTGTTGAGGCATTGTGAGTGAAGCATTTCCTGGGAGGACATATGGTCGGCACTTTGTGTTGATGTCTAGGCCCCAAAGTTGGAAAGATGGTGTTGGTCATAGAGCTCTGATTTCGGATACACACCTGGATCCCTGGGTTGATGGTTAGAAAGTAAGCGTGATGGTACCTAGAGAGGTTGAAAGCTTGAGTCCATCTTAGTCCCACTTGGATAGATTGCCTTGGTCAGGAATCTAGTCCGTGGTGCCTAAAATTATTCATGGTTCATATAGTTGAGATCTTCCTTGTACTTGTTTATGATGAATACCTCCCTAGTTAAGAGGTAGTGTTGGAAAATG
>APFE031013082.1:61199-91199 GCA_000404065.3 Pinus taeda | reverse complement strand
TTTATTTTTTCTTTATGGATTTTTTAATTATTTTATTAGATGTTTTAATTTTTTTAATTGTATGTTTAACATATATATTATTACTTAAATTTTAATGTGAATCATTATTTTTTGCGAAAAAGGAAACTTATTTTCAAATATCATTATTTTTTGATATAAAATTCATTAAAATTTCACAAGTTTTGTAATTTTTCCAATTTTTCTATTCAAATTTTTTATTTAATATGTTATTTTTAGTGAAAAAAAGTCATGAAATACGTATCTTTTTAATTATATCTATATGCAAAATGTGTATTTTTTGTCAAGTGTCTAAAATTATTTTTTTAGTAACAATTATTTTGTGTATTAAAATATTAATTAACATAAATAAAATATATAAAAAAATTAACTTCAGAATATTAATTTTATTATTTTTTTAACTTTGCAAAGAGAATTCAAATATTCGTTACCAAAAACATTGCAAAGAAAAACAAAGAACACAAGTTTGGAAAACCTTTAAAAAATAAACTTCTTACGATGAAAAATAAGAAAAGAAATAAGACAACTTGAAAAATGGTTAAATAATCAACATTTAAAAAAAAATGCATGCTTAGGACATAAGAAAATTTGAAGTGTCAAAAATATGCTTAAAAAAAAAGGTTGATGTTGCATAAACGCTTTTCAAAATCCACATGAAAATCATTAATATTTAAAATAAAATATCCATAATTAATATATGAAAAAAAATTAAAGCATCAAAAATAAGCAAAATAAAAGGGGGTTGATGTTGCATCAACACTTTTCAAAATTGGCATGAAAATCACTAATATTTAGGTAGTCTATGCCATCCCTGATTAGAAGCTCCATCATTATATGCAATATGATCAATTCACTTTTCTCATCTAGGCCACCAGCCCTCCCAATTCATATGATTTATTGGATGTTGAATTGCCTTTTGATGAAGCTATCATTAAAGCCATGACTTCACTTGATAAACCATGAGAAGATATGTGTAATTGATCATTCTTTTCTCCCATATTGGTTCAATTAAAGGTTGGCACACAAATCCTTATTTCATGTAGAGATATTAACTAGTACCAGTACCCCACCTTAATATGTGATGTGTATGGGGTGCGGGGATGTTAAAATTGGCAACTAGGGCCAAACTCCATGTAGATCACCTTATTTATGCCTTTTGATATTTTTCCTAGATTCCTCTCATCAAGAAGTGTAGTATTGATCTAAATATCATCCGATTCCGATAAGTATTTATGGAGATATGAATTTATTTTGATTATGGACAAATTGTCAAGGTCGGCCGGCAAAGTTATGTGGGCTCAGAAGCCCAACAGTCATGTCTATTCAACCTCAACGTTTGCATATAAATACAAGGAGCATTCTCCTCATTTGGACAATTCAATTCACTCATCTTCTCTCTTTCTCCCCTACGCCTAAAAGGATCCTCTCTCTCTCTCTCACACGTGTGGTTGAAAGGAAGACGTCCTAGGGCAAGGAAGATGCAAAAAGAAGAAGGTTAGGGAAGCAGGTCATCTCTTTGACCAGCATTGACCAAGCGTTGACCTTCCAGAAGTGCGGATTGGGTGTGGTTGCCTCTCCTAGGCAGGCCGCAATTTTTGGCACGAAAATTGAGGTGATATGACCTTTGGTTTGACCGGTGTTGACTGCCCTAGTTTAGGGCTGCAAGTTGACTTCAAAAATTTGCAAATTGATTGGACTTTTGGGGCTCTTCAAGGGTTGTTTCTTCAGGTTGTTCGAGGAAAAGTTGACCGGAAATTGACCAAGTATTTTAGAGGTCAATTTCAGCTAGTTTGACCAAGTTTGACTTTGCTGATCTAGGGTTTGCTGCTACTGATATAAAATTACAAAATTTAGATTTTGTATTATTTCCCTCTGCTGAACTATTGAACATAAAAGAAGATTTGATCAAAGGGTTTCCCCGCATTGGGGTTTGTCCCTGGCTAGCTGCCACATCTTATGTCTCTTGTCTTGGCTTGTTTTTTGTTGATTATTTAATTTTCTATTTGCACTTTATTTAATGTATATGTGATTGTTAATATGTGGCTAATAAGAAGAAAAATAAGTAAACTGCTCTAAGCTTAGAACATACCATAATTTAACATGGTATCAGAGATGAGGTGAAGACAAAGCCCAAGAAAGAGCAAGAGTAAGAGAAATCACCGAAGAGAAGGTTGGCAAGGCTATCTTAAAAAGAAATCATGGGGTCCTCAACACACTTCCCTACTGAAAACAAACTCCGTGAGAAGTCTAACTATCATGGATGGAAGATGTCTCTCGATCTAACATTAGAAGAGAAGGAAGTGTTGGACCATGTGAGAGGCAGGATTGTTAAGCCTCCATCAAATGCATCTGCCGCTGCTAGGAAAAAATGGACCAAGGGAGAAGTCAAAGCAAGGAAGATCATCCGGGACTCTATCGACAAGCGCTTTGTGGCCTATGTTTCCGAGCTGAACGCCTCCAAGGAAATCTACGATAGACTGGTGAGTTTATTTAAAATTAATGATGCAAATCAAGTCTTGTTTCTTAGAAATAAACTAAAGGAAATTAAGAAGGGAAAAGATGAGAGTATGCAATCATATTTCTTAAGGATCACATAGATCAAGAACGATCTCCTATCTATTGGGGAAGTAATTCCTGACAGGGAAATGACACTCACAACTCTTGGAGGACTGTCATTTGAATGGTATATATTCAGGACTACTCTTCTCAACAATAACGTAATTCATGGATTTGAGGAATTAATGGCCAGAGGCATTCAAGAAGAAATGAGGATGGAAGAGCAAGAAATGCCCATACTTAAAGGTCATCCCTCTGCCTTTTCTTCTCATACTAAAAGAAGAAACAATTATGGGGCTAAATTCAAAGGAAAGGTTGGACCAAAGGGTGGAAGAAAATGACAATGTTACAATTGCAATAAAACAGGTCACTATGCAAGGGAGTGCCCTGATAAAAGGGACTCACACCCGGACGATGTTCAAAGTCCCTCTCAAGGAAATCAAAGGAATGGCAGGTCAAATGGCAGAGGTAAAATAAGCGTTGGAAATCAAGGAAGAGGGCAACCATTCAAGAAGGAAAGAAATTCAAGGTATGAATCTAACACTGTTAACAATAAGCAAGATGAATATTATCTACCAACAACTCTATCTACTATTGCTCCCTCAGACTCACTGGGAAATTGGCTTATTGATAATGGTGTCTCAAGGCACTTCACTGGTTACATAGAAGCTCTCTATAATCTGATAGAGAAGGAAACCAACTTGGAAATTCTTCTTGAAGATAGTTCAAAATATCCCGTGAAAGGCGTAGGAAATGTCACTCTTCAATTGAATCAAGGTAATACCATCCACTTACAAGATGTATTATATGTACCTGATCTCAAAAAGAACCTGGTGTCCATTTCGGCAATGGAAGATAAAGGCTACAAGGTGGCCTTCAGCGATGGCAAGGTACGTGTATGGAAAAATAACTTTAAATATGCTTTTACTCTTGAGTTTCGAGTTGATTCATTATATCGGGTCGGTGGAAGTCCGTTGTGTGTCATGTCTTGTGACACATCTCTTCAGTCCGAACTATGGCATCAGAGGTTTGCTCACCTTCATTATAAAGCTCTACCAGATGTAAGAAAAATGGTGATCGGGATGCCTGAGTTCAGATTAGAGCAAGAAGGTGTATGTCCAAGATGTGCCGAGGGAAGCTCAAAAGGGGACCATTCCCCTCAATCCAAAGCAAGACCTCCGATATATTGCAGTTTGTTCACTCAGACATATCCGGTATGATGCCTGTGAACTCCTTGGGAGGATATTTATATTACCTCACTTTTACAGATGATTATTCTCACAAGATTTGGATATACTTCTTGAAAAAGAAGGATGAAGTGTTCTCCTGGTTTCAGCACTTCAAAGCCTTGATCGAGAATCAAATCGAAAAGAAGATCAAGATCTTAAGGACTGATAATGGGACTAAATATGAATCCAATAAGTTTCATGACTTTTACAAAGAGGCTAACATTAAGAGGGAGATTACTACATAATACACTCATGAACATAATGGTGTGGTGGAAAGGAAGAATCATAGAATTGTGGAAGCTATACGTGCTATGCTCCATCATCAAAGACTTTCGAAGTTTCTATGGGCCAAAGCTGCAAATACCGTTGTATATGTACAAAACCGATGCCCTCATCAAGCATTGGGTTCCAAGACTTCCAAAGAAATGTTCATCGGTAAGAAACCTAACGTATCTCATTTTAGAATTTATGGAAGCCTTGTATATTTTCATGCGCCTAAAGAAAAAAGGAATAAATTGGGTGCATTTGGAAAGAAAGGAACCTTCGTTGACTATAGCGAAAATACTAAGGGCTATAGAATCTATGTAGCTAGTCAAAGGGAAGTCGAGATTAGTCATGATGTCACTTTTGACAAAGATATGGCTCTTAGCAAGGTAAACAATCTTCCTACTTTAAGGGGATCTAAAGAAGTTGACACCGGGGAACCAAAGGAAAAAGAAGATGAGACGATCCTCGATGTGGAAGAACCTTTGGATCCTATTGATCCTCCTTCGCAAGAGCCTTCCTCTTCTAGGAAGAGGCCTTCATGGCTTAGGGGGACACTTGATGATGATGAAGGACACATTGCACCCCCAGGAACCTTCCGTAAAGTAATAAGTCGAACAAGTATCAGGGATACCTGACCATCATGAGCACGATCATCCAAAATGAGCCTTCTTCATTCATAGATGTTGCCAAGAATCAAGTATGGAAGGATGTTAAGACCAAGGAATATGAGTCCATTATGAAAAACGATGTTTGGGATGTGGTCCCCAGACCTCAGGACAAAGAAGTTGTCACTTCAAAATGGCTTTACAAGATAAAGCATGCAGTTGATGGAAGTGCAAAAAAGTATAACGCTCGTTTTGTCGCTCGTGGCTTCTCCCAGAAGGAAGGTATAGATTATGACGATATTTTTGCACCTATTGCCCGATATACCACCAACTGCTCGATCATAGCCCTTGCTTCTTCTCAAGGATGGAACATACATCAAAAGGATGTCAAGACTGCGCTCTTACATGGTTCGATCAAAGAGGAGGTCTATGTGGAGCAATCCGAAGGATTTGAGATTTATGATCAATAATCTCATGTGTACAAATTGAAGAAGGCCCTCTATGGGCTAAAGCAAGCACCCAAAGCATGATATGAAAGGATCGATATCTACTTGATGAAGCTAGGATTCACTAGGAGTGAAGTCGACCCTAACCTTTACTTTAAGGTTATAGATGACAAGCCTCTCATACTAATGGTATATGTTGATGACCTCTTTCTAACAGGGGAAGACCCTCTCATTCACGAATGTAAGAGGGAGATCGCTTCTGAGTTCGAGATGAAAGGTCTAGGACTTATGCACTATTTCCTAAGACTCGAGGTCTGGCAGAAACCAGGGGAGATTTTTCCTATCTTAAGGAAAATATGTGGTGAATATATTGGAAAGATTCGGCATGGTGGACTGCAAGCCCGTAACTACCCCGATGGAGCTTGACTTCAAGAAGTTAAGCGGTAGTGCTGCTGACCTGTTTTACGAAATGCTACCGAGTATCGTCAACTCGTCGGAGCATTAATGTTCTTGGTGAACTCCCATTCGGATATATGATTTGCAGTCAACACATTGAGTCAACATATGGTTGAGCCTCACCACTCACACTGGATTGGTGCCAAGAATCTGTTGAGATATCTTCGTGGCACAATCACTCATGGGTTGAGATACACTGTCGGAGATGTGAGACTACTTGGGTATTCTGATGCTGACTGGGCAGGCAGTGTGGTGGACTGAAAGAGCACTTCTGGGTGCTCTTTCGCTTTGGGATCTGCCTTGATATCCTGGATGAGCAGGAAGAGAAGTCAGTGGATTTGAGCATTGTCAAGGCAGAGTACATTGTTGCTAGCATGGGATCTTGTGAGGTAGTCTGATTGCGAAAGCTCTTCAGTGAGTTGTTTGGATTTACATTGGATACCACCATGATTCTGTGTGACAACCAGAGCGGGATCCGTTTATCAGAGAATCATGTATTTCATGATAGCTCCAAGCATATCGATATCAGGTACCACCATATTCGATATATGGTGTAGCGAGGAGCAATAAGGCTCCAACATATTGGTACAGATGAACAGGTCGCTGACATTTTGACAAAGCCCCTAGGAAAGGTCAATTTCTTGACTTTTCGAGAACGACTTAGTGTCGTTTAGAGACCCTCTTATGAGGTTCGAGTATGATGTATTGAGCTCTAGGAGATCCAGGGGGGCGCGAGGTACTTCTCGGAGCGACATGTGACCACAGGGTGACTCACCATCCCCTGGTGGTGCACTATGTACAGGGTAAAGGTTCAACCTTCCCTTATGACACCCCGTGGCAACTGTGGAATAGGATGATCAGTTCTCCTGTGGGCCAAGATGATTCATTCTCCGTGGTGACTGTGGAGAAGGATGATTAGTTCTCCTGTAGGCCAGGATGATTAGTTCTTTGTGGCATCCACTAGATAGGATGATTTGTTCTTCGGTGGACAGGATGATTAGTTCTCCTATCGAGGCATCCTATCCATGCAGTCTGAGACTCATGGGAAGTACCCCTCATCTGATCAATGAGTAGGGAAATGAGGATAGGGACCATAGTAGTACTTTCTATGGACGCATCACTGTATCTACCGTACTCCCTATGCTAGGATGACCTCCATTGATCTAGGATCAATGAGAGTGGTTCACACTCTGAGACTAACTTCGGGTCAGTGGAGGATGGTATGATACATCCTCGATCATTTCTTCTTCTTCATAGTTCGAGCAGAGCAGAGTGGGGTCAAGCTGTATAGGACAGTGCATTTGATGGATGGATAGCAATGACAGTCTGATGGATTGCAAATGAAGTTATCCCTAGTTAAAAGGGAGTGTTAAACTTGTAAACTAGGGCCAAACTCCATGTGGATCACCTTATTTATGCCTTCTGATACTTTTCCTAGATTCCTCTCATCGAAAGGTGTAGGATTGATCTAAAGATCATCCGATTCCGATAAGTATTTATGGAGATATGAATTTATTTTGATTATGGACAAATTGTCAAGGTCGACCAGCAAACTTATGTAGATTCAGAAGCCCAACAGTCATGTCTATTCAACCTCAAAGTTTGCATATAAATACAAGGAGCATTCTCCTCATTTGGACAATTCAATTCACTCATCTTCTCTCTCTCTCTCCTACGCATAAAAGGAGCCTCTCTCTCTCACACATGTGTGGCTAAAAGGAAGACGTCCTAGGGCAAGGAAGACACAGAAAGAAGGAGGCTAGGGCAGCAGGTCATCTCTTTGAAAGCATTGACCTTCTAGAAGTGCAGATTGGCTGTGGTTGCCTCTCCTAGGCAGGCCGCAATTTTTGGCATGGAAATGGAGGTGACCTGACCTTTGGTTTGACTGGTGTTGACTGCCCTAGTTTAGGGCTGCAAGTTGACTTTAGAAATCTGCAAATTGACTGAACTTTTTGGGTTTTTCAAGCGTTGTTTCTTCAGGCTGTTCAAGGACAAGTTGACTGGAAATTGACCAAATATTTTAGAGGTCAATTTCAGCTAGTTTGACCAAGTTTGACTTTGTTGATCTAGGGTTTGTTGCTGCTGATATAAAATTACAGAATTTAGATTTGTACTATTTCTCTCTACTGAACTATTGAAGATAAAAGAAGATTTGATCAAAGGGTTTCCCCGCATTGGGGTTTGTCCCTAGCTAGCTGCCACATCTTCTGTCTCTTGTCTTCGCTTGTTTTTTGTTGATCATTTAATGTTCTATTTGCACTTTACTTAATGTATATGTGATTGTTAATTTGTGGCTAATAAGAAGAAAAATAAGTAAACTGCTCTAAGCATAGAACATACCATAATTTAACAAGGGGTGATTTGGTGAACCTTTCAAAGAATATACCTCTTAGTATCTTCCTAAATTTAGTACTTTTGATCACATGTTTATTGGAGAAAACATTTTTTCCAAAAGATTCAAACTTTATAGTGCTCCTTTCAAATACTTTTGAGATGCATTTTTCAAGACATCAGTGAAATGTTACGCCTGATATTGATTGTATCTAGGATCACCCTTTTATATCCCATATCCTTACCATGTTTTGACAGTCATCATCAAGGAGATACAATAACTCATGGAATTTCTAAATGGCACATGCATTTTCATATGATTGATGGGTTAATCCTCAGTTTAACATAAAATCGACTTGGTTTGGGTTCATTCACAACACCATGATATATTGTGAGCATAAAAATTCAAACTGATGTGGCATGGCCCTTTCATGGTGAGATGCATGACATTGACATGGGCCTATGAGTTCATTGATTTCAAAAGGAATCCCTAGTCTAAGCCTCATAAGGGGCCCTATTTTAAGAAGTACTATGTGCAAGCAACAATGTTACCTAATCACAAGTTGTTATTGGAGGTTTATATTGTATTTTAAACTTCTACACTAGTGTTTTTGATAAGTATATATGACTTTGGAGCCATCTTCTTCAATACATTTTTGAGAATCTTCATTGAACCATGAGGTATGTGTTTCAATCTAGCATAGACTAATAGGTTTTTCCTTGCATTGCTAACCATCCTTTCACTGACATTATGTCTTAGGTTTGAGCCTGCTAGGTTGTGACATTATCCCCTCTACTCTATTGCATGCCATAACTTTTGTAGTGGTGCCTAACATTCTTGGGTACCCTAGTTAGCACCTTGCCTACCATTTTGGTGCCCATGTCGAAATTGCATGACTTCTTCCCATTCTTTCTCTAGTGATTATTTAGTGGGGATCCCACATTTATGTTTTTATTTTCATTGTTGTATTGCATACTACTAATTTCACTCTTGAGCCTAAGTCCCATTACAACTTGTCATTTTTCATTTACCACTTATGCATTCTCTTAAACCACTTTCCTTTGCATCTATTGTTTTTACATTTTGAAACCCTATCACTGGAGGGAACATACTGATGAGTGTCGATATCCTACACATCACATCTTCGATAACTATGCTCTTTGTTCTTGGAATTAAGTTGCATTCCCTATGATATTCATTTTTTCCACTATAATATGCCATCCATTTATTCGTTTTTAGGTTTTTTAGTATGAAAAAGACACACAAATGAAATATTTTAAGAAAAAGAAAGGGACAGAGGTGGGGAATTAAGATCTTTGTCTTTTGTTAGTTGCAGCATTTCAGTTGTATCACCCTTAAGCAAAGCACTAAGTTTTGAGTATTTTTCTTGACAATTTGGGTTTGAGTATTGTCTTAAGAGCCAAACCATGGTTTTTGAATTTTAGTCCTCTAGCTGGCACTCTTTCAATTGTTATGGAGAATATGTTAATTCCTATTACATTACATAATTATATCTTTTTTTTTTGTAAGCTGGGGCGGGACTCTCCGATTTACATGTCCATTATGTACCCCTCTACGGGGGAAGGGTAGCCCAAGATTTGAACCCAAGACTTCCAGTTCGGTGAGACTTCATTTCCACGGCCCTTGCCGCTTGATCTACCCCATGTGGACACATTACATAATTATATCATTATTCCTTATCATATCAAATTTTCTCCAAGTCACCATTATGTGCCTATATTCAAGGGTTGTATTTTGCATATGTCAACTATTCCTCAAAATTCTTGATTGTTCATGTCAGTCAGCCTTGTTGTAAAGTTATTATTCATTACATTGTTATAAATATTATTTAATAATATTAGTGTGGAATGTCCTCATTGACTTCTCATTATTATATCATCTGTTATAATTTATGACACATTGCTATGAGAGATAAACCTAGAATCAATAGCAGTGTGGTTTCTTAACAAATGAAATTTCAATAACAGTGATTGACTAACTGGTTTCCCATTTATTCAATGACAATACCTTTATTCACACATATTGGATTCATGTTGTACCTTGATTTCCATTTTCGTCATTGCTCAGAATTCTCAAATCTATGAACAACTTTTACTAATGGTTGTTACTCAAAGGGTGTTTTTGGTGCACTATTTTGACTTGGTGCATGCAAGAGATGTATTTATTTCTGCTCTTAAATCCTTTTTCTAAGATATTTGCATCACTTTTTTTATGTTCGCTCATGTTGGATGGTAGGGGATGCCTTGGTGTCTCTTTCTACCATATCTCTTCCCATGAACACCAACTCATTTTCTCTATGAATGGGACTTGAGTCTATAATACATTGGGGCTTGTAGTTGTTGAAATATGACGAAATAGAGGTAAGCATGTGTCATATTTCATTAATATGATACACATATAAATACATGATTTATAACCTTTTGATTCATCTTCTAAGAGATCTCTTTGATTAATGTTGATAGTTCATATTCACTTCTAAATTTTTTTATTTCTTCACAAGTGAATTATACAAAATACCTAACCCTAATGGATTAGGTCTCCAACATTCCCCCCAAATCCAAAGGGGAGTATGTGAGTCCAAGTAGATCTCTAAAATCTAGAAATGGGTAGCCACCAATTATTGAATGTACACTATGAATATAGAGGTTTTTAGATGACCACAAACCAAATGGCTAGAAACAGTTGAAGCTCAACCAAAAACTCTAGAACTTCCTTGCAAGGCTCAACAATTTCTGAAACATTTCCTAATTAGCTAGAACTTAATGCCTTTCGCTAATTGGAAGTGCTCTAAAATGGTGGTTTAAAGATGACTAGAAACCAATGTCTAATAGAATATTTTAGTATTTGAATGAAAGGTGGTTTAAGGAATACCACAAACGAACTCATAGTCATGGAACATGGCTTTGACTTTGACTTTAGCCATGAATTTGGCTTAAGACTCTAGCTACAACTATGACTTAGGCTCACTTGCTACCACTCAATTGATAAGACTTTGAAACTTGAAGCTTGATTTCCAATCATTGATATTATTCCCCCCATTAGAGACAAAGAAATAAAGACAAAAATATTTCCAGTGCAACATGTGTCAATACTTGAGAATGAATTTTTCAGTATGACTAGTATATCTTCTTGGTTGTTGATTACCATTGCCAAGAAGTGATCCACCCATAATGAATATTTCTGCAGGTTTCTTACACGTGGAACATATGTCTAGAGGATGCCTTTTATTTCCATGATGCTCACAATGATGAAGATTAAAACACTAATCCTCCATGTGGCCAACTCAATAACATTCTTAGCATTTAAGAATCTAATCTTGAATCAAAGCAGGTGAAGATGAATTTTCTTGAAGTAAACCAACCCTTTGAAACTTGAGTGGTTTGGAATAATATGAAGTGTGAAAGGACACTTCCATTCCATATCCAAAACTTGTTTTGTACTTCTTGTTGATGATTTCTTCGCAAGGTTTTATTATGGGCCCAGAAAGTGCAAGCATAACTTGTTTATGAAAAACAGCATCCTCATTTGAACATGCTTTTGAAGTGGCATCACATATTTGATTATGTGTTGGTTTCCAATAGAAATCATTCTCAAATTCGGAAAGATAATTGTTCTAAACAAGGCTAGTTTAGAATATTGATTATTTTGCCTTCTTTCATCTAGATGGGATTGTAATTCAAATTGAGAAATTTGATTTTTTCATGAAAATCTTGTAAACATGTTAGAACATTAGTGATAGTTTCTTTGTCTATTTTGACCATATTGTTGATAATATAGAGTATGAGAGTATTCATTAACTTTAATAATTCATTAATTTGAGCCATTTAAAGTCTAACTTAAGGGGTTTCTTACAACTCCTCCCTTTAACACCCTGACTCGATAATTCAAACTCAAGGAACAGAGGGTGTCAACTTCTAATGAAAATCCACCTGTTTGCAATGCCAATTCAACTTAATTTCAAGTAAAGTTACAGAAATATTATCTGCAAGTTACGATTATTCTTTATTTTGGAGTTGATTGACCAAAAGGTATAGTTCTTCCAATACCAAAATAATGATCACTTGAAGCCCCAAAATATGAAAAGTACCCCAAGGATTCAAAATCTTGGATCACATGAACACCTGATACACCCATAGATAGGCTTTCCAACTGTACCCAAATTGAGGTGATTAAAACACCTAGCTTATAAATGCAAAATGTGGGGAATTACTTAGGAGTTGACAGAAGGTGAACAAGAATGTATTAAAGGACGAATATGGTAGGTTGTCATATGCCATGAATAAACATCAATTCTTCATGCACAATGCACATGAGCATCGTGAATTTGTTTTGGAATAAGGTAGATTAGTTAGACATCAGTTGATATTGAGGTTTTGAGAAAGAAATATTATTTCCTTTCTAATGCAAAAAAGAAGACATACCCTACAATCATATTTAAGTCGTAGGGGTAATCAAGCCACTAAAAAAAAAACAAGGGTTGAAAACCTAAGTTATGGAATCAAGGATGTGAGTTACAAACGAGATACCTAGTTGATTAGAGTTGAAATATTGCATAAATTTTCATTGAGGATGGTAATATATTTACAAACATATCATAGATTGGTAATCCATGAATGGTTCAATGGTATTCATGATTTCATGTAATCAACAAACTTGTATTCCCACACCAACTCGAGCTCCTTAGTAGATTTGTGTCCCAAGTTGACCCCTTGGAATGAAAATATTTTAGAAAGATCACATTCTAGTGTTTGGAGAGTGCTACAAATTGACATGAGGGATTTGAATATATACCTGCATGCAAGAGGAGAAAAAAAGGATCAAAAAGTCAAGAAAACACTCATCAACCCATGAATATTGCCCAAGCTACGTAAGGAGCGCTTGAGTTGAGGAAGACTTCATGGATTTGATACCACTATTAGAACACACAGAATGGAGATAAGTGTGTTCTAACTGAGTCATTAATATGATACACATAAATGCATGATTTATGACCTTCAAATTCATCTTCCAAGAGGTCTCTTGGACTCCCAATGATGAGTCCTATTCACTTTGTGATTTTTTATATTCCTTCTCAAGTGAATAATACAAAATATCATAACCAAAACAGATTAAATTTCCAATGATGTGTGTTGTAGCGACTACAACCACCCTTTAAAATTTTGGCTTGCACGCAAATTTCAAAGCCTACCTTGGATCCTCCGATCGATCATCCTTGGTAACTTGTTGGTAAGTTGATGATCTCAAGCTTCCCCTCCTTGATCTTAAGAGTTGTTCGTGTTCTCATCTTTATGCAACATATGTCATATTTGGGGATAGGGATTGTTGTTTTTCATGCAAAGGGAATGTTGTTTTTCTTCAAGGGAAAGCATGTGCGCATGAGTTGCTATCATCACAGAAACATGTTTCACACGCAATTCACGCACTCTTGTCATGAAGGTTGTTGCATCAAGCAGAGTATGTTTTATAAATTCTAGATGGCCTATGTTGCATCACTAAGTGTTTGTGTGTGATCATAGTCTAGTCTTATCGATGTTTACATATGTTTCATTGATCTTACACTTAGCCAATTTCCCAAGCAACTTAGCCTCATCCAGTCTCCTAGAACTATGAACTTTTCTTTTGCAACCATCAAGGTTCCTCCCTTGCCTTTTGGAACCTCGCAGTGCATAGAGGCCCCAAAATCCCTTGGCATCCAAAACTACGCAGTGGTTTCCTCCAGTTCCATTCCCCCGACCGGAACCCACAGTCTCCAGAAATTGCACAGTATTGTCCCTCAGTCTGCCTTGCAACCTAAAACTGCATAGGTGTGTCCCCCCAGAACCCATCCCGCAACAGTGCCTTTCATCTAGAAATTGTGTGGTATTACCTCTTAGTTTCCCAAGATGCACTACACTCAGAAACTCTGCAGAGGTGTCCTCCCAGGACCCCCATCCCATACCAGTGTCTTGTGCCTCAAAATTATGTAGTGTTTTCCAAGCTGTCATGTCTGTCTTGCATGCATAAATTGCGCAGATAAGCCTCCCAGGGCCTCATTCTGGCAGCAATCATTGCTTGCTAAAACTGCATTGATCTATCTTTCAATGACTATAGGAAAAAAGTGACAAGCTAAGATCACTCCCAAGGAGTTTAGGAGAAGGACCAAGAGACTAAGTGATGGCAAAAGATCAGGGCCGCATGCAAACTCCATCAGATGCATGATCATCTCGAGAGTAAATATGGTAAGTAAAGAACACCTTTCGAAGTACATCCCTTAGTTGAGTTTGCAGAACTTCTTTTTATTATCATATCATCATGTCTTCAGTAACATGCATCTGTGCAAACTAAAGGTCATTTCATGTGTTTCCTCTACATGTCTTGCTTCATTTTCGCTTGTTTGACCAATTGTCGTCTTCAGCGTGTTCATTTCTATGTCATGCTTGCGACCTTGTTCTAGTGACATCGAAGGTTTGTCTTTGTGTGCATGAGTTGTTTCGACTATGTAAACACCTGCCGCACTCACACACAATGTTGTAAGCATTGTCATGCAAGTGTTTTCATGGTCATTTGAAGGTCTATCCCAAGTGTCGCACTTGTCACTCTCACCCTTTAGTTAGTCACACTAAGCATATGTTGTCTTGTTGGTTTGAGATGTCTT
This sequence comes from Pinus taeda, assembly GCA_000404065.3. Lineage (NCBI taxonomy): Eukaryota > Viridiplantae > Streptophyta > Pinopsida > Pinales > Pinaceae > Pinus > Pinus taeda. The sequence goes on along the minus strand of APFE031013082.1, from coordinate 76,635 downwards.
GTCGTCGAGTCATGTTGAGCGTGTGTTCGCAAGGTCATGTATACATGAATTCTCTCACTCACACACACAACCATTTTGTCGAAGATATGTCAACCGGATCACCCTCCATCATCTGGACCACCCTCCATCAATGGGACCTCCACTGAGCTGCATTGTGCAATCTCAGCCCTCAATGATTAAGCATTTTTTCCCAGAACTGCGTAAAAATTGAGGCTACCTTCTAGGCAGTTTGCACTGTGCAAATCCTACAATCAACTTGGATCACTGTTACCCAGAACATCGCAGAAGTTTCCCAAGAAGTTATCTTAGTCTGCGCTTCCTGCAAGCCTAGACATCAAGCATCCCGCTAGTCAATCAGAAAGTTTGACTTGAGCAGTGACCCAAGGCTACACTCATCATCAAAATTATGCAGAAGCTATCAGCATGTCTTCCTACACTACCTGAAGAAATTGTAAAGCCATGAGGAACAGGCACTCACTGCCTGTCACTGCATTGTCTCTAGAAATTGTGCAGTTTTGTCAGTCAGTCCCCTTGCCAGCCTGCTTGCCACTTCTCCTTAAAATTGTGCAGTTTTCATGGACAACCCACCTGTTGCTCGGCACCCCGCTCAGTGCGGAAATTGCACAGACATGCCCTGCATCACTGCCTCCCAGATCTATGCAGTTCTAGCCAGCAAGATCCTACAGCGCAATCCCGACCTCCTCTAGAAATTTGTGTAGTTTTCACTACGAGTGCTCCCTATTGTCTTCCCTGGAAAAATCGTGTAGTTCTACCTCCCAGCTGAGCCAGATCCCATAGATGTCATTGTTGTCCCAGACTGCTCAACCCAGCCTCTCAGTGACCTTTGTGCAGTTTTTTCCAACAGTGCCCTGAAGCCTCGCATCCCAACCTAAAATGTGCTCTACGCAGTTTCATAGCCTTGTCCTCTCTCTCAGTCACCTGCACTGAAAACAAAAGATGATGCATCATGGTAGACTAGGGGATTTCTGGATTTGATGTCGTCTCATCATGAGTGACTGCAAAGACAGGTACAAAGATGAGAAATGACGCGATGAAGAATGAGATTAACAAAGAGCGCATGCTAGAAGACTTGCTTGCGGTTGGACGAACACACGAAGCATACCAAGTAGCAAGCAAGGGGACACGTGCACATGCATGAACCATCAAGCAAACACTAAGACCATTGAAGACTCCTCACACTTTATCATGCAGAGGTGAAGATATGGTACACCACGAGCACACTCATCACTCAGTGGCACAGCAGCTCGACACGAACAACATAGCGAACATGTGCATACCAGCAGTGTCAAGTCGAGTTATGTCATGAGTCACCTCGGCCACATCACTATTTTGGGTCATACTTGTGTAATCAATGTAATGTAACGTGGAATTCCAAGAGACCCACAAATGTAGTTAAAAAGTCGTGTAAGTCAAACAATCAGAAGAAAAGTCGATGAGTTACAAGGGTCAGTTTCACCCTTGGCTATATATACCCCTCATTTGTACATGCAAAGGAATTTTCGCCTTGGCTCCTCCCACATAGCTTTCAGAGTCTGTAGTCATTTCTTTGAGGAGAGAGCAGTGGCTCCAACACCCCGCTATCAGGGTTAGTGATGTATGGTGTACAAAAGTGTCTTGGAACTTTTTCTTAACTTAGAATCCTATCACAGGTCAGCACATTTTCACACATGTATTGTATTCGTTTGTAAGACTATTCTTTGAATGCTTGTAATGCATGTCGTTTTAACTTGTACTTAGATAGTTGAACTATTTCAGTTGTTTTAGTGTACATGTTGTTGGAAATGTGTTGTATCAGTTGTTATCATTATCTCACTCGTGGAACTACTCCGCTGGACACTAGACAGATTCATTCTTGTAAACTTGTTATAACGAGTGTCACACTCATGTGGACTACTCCGATGGGTGTTGTACGTGTTATTTGTTCACTTTGTGTTTGTGACTACCGCATCTGTGTGGGCTACTCTGTCGGAAGCTATGCAGATCCTATTGTGTTGTGTGTCTCTACCTGAGTTTAGACTATTCCCTTTCGAATTGAGACTCACTATCACCCTCTCTCTCTACAATGAAAGAACTTTGACACAAGCAACACTAAGCACTCACCAGGCACACGAACCTCGTTGTTTGAAGACTAAGTATACCACTCTCATGCTCTGACAAGCAAGTGCTAAGGCATATCTTTAAGATAATGGAAACTGAGCCATGGTACCGAATGGGACTCCTACACCAAACGGTGTGAGGTCTAGTTGGGACTTCATACCCGAGAGGTCCCCTGAATGTTGGCGGGTCCAGCACTGTCAATATTTCTAGCGCTAGACAGAGGGCCAGAGGACACGCTAATTCCTCAAAGTCTGTGTTGAATCTTCCCACATCTATCATGTCCTATGTTACACTTCATCCTCCGTTATGTATGTCCTATGGAAATGACTTTGAAATCCCAGAGGATTTGTAAAATGACTTGTCACAATACACATATGAAGGTGAAGGTAGAGTAGTTTGGCAGAGGCGTAGTCTTTCCTTTGCCAATCTATGTAAAAGCCTCGAAACCCATGAGAGTTGCATAATGTGCACGTTGTTTGCATTCATGCTCTATGGGAACCCATTGCAATGGCTTGTCACTTTGCCAGAAAAATCTATTCACTCATTTGGTCACTTTGTTAGAGAGTTATCTTATTCTTTCCATAAGTCTGACCATAAAGCGCTCAATAAAAAAATTCTCGAATTACGGAAAGCACCTAATGAATCTATTGAGAAATTTCACACACACTTTTGTAATCTTCTATACTAATTTCCTGAATATGAAATTGATTGGGAATTCCTTGATGGAAGATTTAACTATCTTCTTTACATATCTGAAAAACTGCAATTCTTAGAATCATTCAAATACATCCCAGTAGACCTCGGTGTTAGAGATGCTAAATCAAAAATGGACAAAGTCGCTTTCACAAGTGATTTCCCATCCTCTTCTCATCAGACAATGCTAGCTCTGTAGTGCGAGGTGGGAGAAGGTGTGCGCACATCTGTTGAACTATCACATGCTCCTACCCCACAGGCTCTTAATATTTGCATAGATTTGGCTTGCAAGGTTGTTGGTTGTCATGTGGACTTGTTACCTCAACCTCCGTCCCCATGTTATGCTGATCCTATGGGTTATACTGTGTTGTGTTCTCCCGATCTAGACTCCACATCTTGTTTTCACGAGGACCAAGTTGTTGACGGAGTTGGTGTTGTGCAACCAACCTGCACTATCATTCATGATGAGTGTGTGCGAGAGTCTGAAGAAGAACCCGCGATGAAGGATGACTCCCTTCCATCTGCACCTCATCCGCTCTATCCTGATATCTCTTGTAATTTTGCCACTTTTGATTTTCCCTGTGAAAACTCATCTCTATATGTTTCTACTTCTGATCATTCACAGGACACACCAGATGTCAACCTGTCATTACATTGCAGAGAGGACATCTCTTGTTCTGAAAATTTGTCCCATCTGTCATCTACCATTTTTGAAAGCACAGAGGATCGACTTCCTTATTTCTCATCTACCCCTCTGCATGATTCATCAAATCATGAGGATGTCGACGAATAACCCGAAATTTTTTTAGCGTGGTTGCCGTGATCTTTGTACATCTTCCTTTGATCACGATGTTGATTCACTCGTTGTAAATCTTTCTAAGCCACTGGTCTATGATGATTTATCTATTGATGAAGTGGTAACCCCACAGGATGTCGAGCACTTCAACCTGAGCTGATGGTTATGCCAGGCCCTCGTTGTCTTGAGGTTAGCTCCACTTCTGATCATAAAAGTTTTGAAACAGCCAAGGATCCTCATCACTCTCTGCTTCACATTGAAGATCAATCTAATACACAGAGTTCACTTCCTCCACCTGAATTACTTGATCCCATCGCTCATGCCTTTGAGGAATCTTACACATCAAGCATGCTTGCAAAGCATAAGTTGTTTTTCTTTCTTATGTTCACTCGTATGTCACATCCCAAAGAGTGTGTATGTATACTATCTGCACGCAATACGTCGCAACACCATGGTACCTCTGCAGAATGTTTGTTTTGTGCATTCGCTCTTTTCTTTTTTATGGATGTTTTAGAACTCAAAGCATGTTGATCTTTGTTATTCTATCTTTATTGTTCACTAATTTACATGCATATCTTTCTTGTTTACCATGCCTTTGGCAACATGGGCTAGCCAATACGTCGGTGGCTGCATTAGAAATATCACTTCGCATTAGTAGGCCCATGCACTATTTAGCATAGGAGTAGGAGTAGTGTTTGCTTTCTTTGTTTGTTTTGCTTCCTGGTTTACATGTTTTCTTTTCTTGCTTGGTGTGGTTTGCTTACTTGCTTGCTTCGCTTGGTTTTACTTTCGCTTTACTTCTAATTTTTTCTTTTGCTTTCTTTCTTTGCTTGTACCCGTAGGTTAACCTCTCATGAAACTGTGTTTGGCTCTCAAGAGAAGCTAGGGAAATCTAAGAGGACTTGTACAGCTATCAACATTTTTCTATATGTTGTCCTCTCTCTTTATGAAGAGCTTGTTGTCTTCAGTGGATGATGCCTTGATGGAAAATATGTTTTGTTCAGAGTGGATCTTGGTGAAAACACAACGATTGCACTGTTAACTAATATTGCCTACCCTAAGCGGTTCTTTTGGGTTAACCCTTGTCAGCTCATTCAAGTAGAGTAAGGTGAGGGAAAAACCTTAACAAGTATCTCAGAGGTATAGATAAAATCTCTAAAGGAACAACCTCTTATGCTCTCAATAAGTCGGGATCCCTCTTCTACCTCTAAAATAAATAAGTGCCTATGCAGAGCTCTTCGAAAAAATAAAAAATAAAAATGAAAAATGAAAAATGAATAAGGCAAAAGAAGAGAAAGCCTTCCTGCATAGAGAGGTGATACAAGTAACTCTGTCATGGTACTGATGGGCTCGCTGGCAGTGGAGAAATGCTTATGTTTATGCGTGACTCCGTCGAAGCACTGTCTAGGCCTGTTGGCAGCGAAGAAAGGCCAGAGATGAAACTTAAACTCTGACAGTTATATTACTTGTGCATCAGTATACCCCTCATCCGTAATCGAAACAACTAAGTTGACTTCACTTGGAATGTGTGTTGACCGATCAAGAGAGTAGTAGGGACTACATATTTCACACAAGCTAGTGCGAAAGCCATCACGATCAAAAAATCGAACAATCCTTCCAGAAGGGTTAGACTCGCTTTTCACGAAACAAGATCCATATAGAGAGCTGGAGTTCTCCCAGTGTGTTGCCAATGTTGTAACGACTACAACCACCCTTCAAAATTTAGGCTCGCATGCAAATTTTGGAGCCTACCTTGGATCCTATGATCGATTATCCTTGGTCACTTGTTGGTAAGTTGATGATCTCAAGCTTCCCCTCCTTGATCCTAAGAGTTGTTCATGTTCTCATCTTTATGCAGCATGTGTCATCTTTGGGCATAGGGATTGTTGGTTTTCATGCAAAGGGAATGTTGTTTTTCTTCAAGGGAAAGCATGTGCAGATGAGTTGCTATCATCACATAGACATGTTACACACTCACTTCACGCACTCTTGTCACAAAGGTTGTTGAATCAAGAAGAGTATGTTTTATACATTTTGGATGGTATATGTTGCATCACTAACTATTTGTGTGCGATCACAGTCTAGCCTTATCAATATTTACATATGATTCATTGATCTCACACTTAGCCAATTTCCCAAGCAACTTAGCCTCATCCAGTGTTCTGGAACTATGCACTTTTCTTCTCCAACCATCAAGGTTCCTCCCTTGCCTGCTGGAACCCCGCAATGCATAGAGACCCCAGCATCCCTTGGCATCCAAAACTGTGTAGTGGTTTCCTCCATTGTCCTTCCCCCAGTCAAAACCCATTGTCTCCAGAAACTACGTAGTATTGACCCTCAGCTGCTCAGTCTTCCTTGCAACCTGAAACTGCGCAGTTGTGTCCTCCCGGAACCCATCCCGCAACAGTGTCTTGCATCCAGAAACTACACAGAGGTTTCCTCCCATGACCCACATCCTGCAACAATGTCATGTGCCTCAAAACTGTGCAGTGTTGTCCAAGTTGTCATGTCTGTCTTGCATGCAGAAATTGCACAGATGAGCCTCCCAGGGCCTCATTCCAACAGCGGTCACAGCGCGCTGAAACTGCGATGATCTATCTTTCAGTGATTACAAGAAAATGGGACAAGCTAAGATCACTCCCAAGGAGTTGAGGAGAAGGACCAAGAGACTAAGTGATGGCAAAATATTAGGACCACATGCAAACTTTGTCAGATGCATGATCATCTTGAGGGTAAGTATGGTAAGTAAAGAACACCTTTCGAAGTACATCCCTTAGTTGAGTTTTCAAAACTTCTTGTCATTATCATATCACCATGTACTTAGTAACATGCATGTGTACAAACAAAAGGTCATTTCATGTGTTTCCTCTACATGTCTTGCTTCTTTTTTTCTTGTTTGACCAACTGTCGTCTTCAACGTGTTGATTTCTATTTCATGCTTGCGACCTTGTTCTGGTGATATCAAAGGTGTGTTTTTGTGTGCATGAGTTGTTTCGACTATGTAAACACGAATCACACTCACACATAATGTTGTAAGCATTGTCGCGCAAATGTCGTCATGGTTGTCCGAAGGTCTATCCCAAGTGTCGCCCTTGTTGTTGTCACCCTTTAGTCAGTGACACTGAGCATATGTTGTCTTGTTGGTTTGAAGTGTCTTGTCGTCAAGTCATGTTGAGTGTGTGTTCGCAAGGTCATGTATACACGAATTCACTCACTCACGCACTTAAACATTTTGCAGAAGATCTGTCAACCAGACCACCCTCCATCAGCGGAACCTCCACTTAGACACACTACGTAGTCTCAGCCCTCAATGGCTAAGCATTGTTTCCTAGAAATGTGCAGAGCTTGAGGTTGCCTTTGAGGTAGTCTGCATTGTGCAAATCCTGGAATCAACTCGGCTTATTATTACCCAGAACAGCGAATAAGTTGCCCAAGATGCTATCTCAATCTGTGCTTCCCACAAGCCTATCCATCAAGCCTCATGTTGGTCAACTGGAAAGTTTGACTTAAGAAGTGACCTAAGGTTGCACTCGTCTTCAAAATTGCGCAGAAGTTGCCAGCCTGCCTGCCTGCACTGCCTGAAGAAATTGTGCATACATGAGGGACATGCACATGTTGTCTGTCACAGCAATGTCTCTGGAAATTCGAAGTTTTGACAGTCAGTCCCCTGTCGGCCTGCTTGCCACTCCTTCTGAAAATTGCGCAGTTTTCATGGACAGTCCACCCACTGCCCAGCACCTCGCTCAGCCCGGAAACTACACAGACATGTCCTGCATGACTACCTCCCAAATATGTGCAGTTCTAGCCACCAAGCTCCCATATCCTGATCCCGACCTCCTTTGGAAATCTGTGTAGTTTTCACTGCCAGTGCCTCCTGCTTCCTGCACTACCTTTCCCAGAAAAATTGCGTAGTTCTGCCTCCCAGTTGAGTCAAATCCCGCAAATGTCATTGTTGTCCTGGATTACTCAACTCAGCCTCTTAGTGACCTCTACGCAGTTTTTCCCAACAACGCCCCAGAGCCTTACATCCTGGCCTGATATGTGCTCAGCGCAGTTTCAGAGCCTTGTCCTCTCTCCCAGTCACCTACACCGAAAACAAAAGATGATGCATCATGGTAAACTAGGGGATTTTTGAATTTGATGTCGTCTGTCATGAGTGATTGTAGAGACAGGTACATGGATGATACATGGCGTGACGATGAACGCAATGAACAAGGAGCGCATGCTAGAATACTTTCGTGTGGTTTGACGAACACACGAAGTATACCAAGTAGCAAGCGAAAGAGACGTGCACATGCATGAACCATCAAGCGAACACCAAGACCATTGAAGACTCTATGCACTTTTCCATGCGGGGGTGAAGCTATGGTACACCACAAGCACACTTGTCACTCACCAACACAGTGGCTCGACACGAACAGCACAGCCAGCTTGTGCATACCAACAATGTCATGTCAAGTTGTGTCATGAGTTGCCTCAGCCACATCACTATTTTGGGTCATATTTGTGTAATCAATTGAATGTAATGTGCAAGTCCAAGAGACCCACAAATGAAGTTAAAGAGTCATGTAAGTCGAACAGTCATGGGGGAAATTGAAAAGTCACAAGGGTCAGTTTCACCCTTGGATATATATACCGCTCATTTGTACATGCAAAGGACTTTTCACCTTGGCTCCTCCCAGATAGCCTTGAGAGTCTGTAGTCGTTTCTTTGAGGAGCGAGCAGTGGCTCCAACGCCCCGCTATCGGGGTTAGTGATGTATGGTTTACAAATGTGTCTTAGAACTTTCTCTCCCTTAACTCAAAACCTGTCACATGCTAACACGTTTTCACACATGTATTGTATTCGTTTGTAAGACTATTCTTTGGACGCTTGTAATGCATGTTGCTTTAACTTGTACTAAGATAGTTGAACTACTTCGGTTGTTTTATTGCATACGATGTTGGAAACGTGTTGTATCATTTATTATCGTTGTCTCGCCCATGTGGACTACTCCGTCAAACACTAGACAAATTCATTCTTGTAAACTTGTTATAACAACCATCACGCTCATTTGGACTCTACTAGGTGTTGTATGTGTTATTTGTTCACTTTGTGTTTTTGAATGTTGCATCCGTGTGGACTACTCCGCTAGAAGTTGTGCAAATCCTATTGTGTTGTGTGTCTCTACCTGAGTTGGGACTGTTCCCTTTCAACTTGAGACTCAATATCACCCTCTCCCTCTGCAGTGAAAGAACTTTGACACAAGCGACACTAAGCACTTGCCAGACACACGAACTTCGTTGTTTTAAGATTAAGTATACCACTCTCATGTGCTGACAAGCAAAATCTAAGGCATATCTTTAAGATAATGACAACTCGGTCATCGTACCGAATGGGACTCCTACACCGAATGGTGTGAAGTCTATTTAGGACTTCATTCGGGAGAGATCCACTGAATGTTGGTGGGTCCAGCGCCGTCAACACGGTGATTAGTGGCAAAGTCCCTCACTATTGACAATGGGAATACATTAATGTCCCTTGTAGAATCGATTAATAGATTCTACAAGTGTTGATTGACAACATCTTCTCACTTACTAGAATATACTAGCCACCTTGATGTCCATTCACATTATCAATGGGTTATCTTGTGTTTGCTAATGGTATTTATCAATGACCTATAGTCAAACAATTTCTCCTATGTTTGACTTCAAGTCATTTATTCACGAGGTGTAGATTTTTTACTTCAAGTCATTTATTCACAAGGTGTAGATTTTTGCCTTTGATGGATTTGGATAGAAGAATTTGGGTTTTAGCAACATTTCCTCTTTATGTTGTTGTTTGAGTTGTATAGATAGTACCACCTAACTTGTACCTATAAGAAATTAGTACTTTTGAGAATTAATGTGTACACCTTACAATTCCAATTATTATCTTAATGTATATTGAGACATAGATCCACTTTTGTATTTACTCGTGGCTATGATCTATATTTGTCATGGATCCACTATGTATCATATTTGTAGTCATGATTTATACATTTTATATTATTCATGGATCTACAATGTACTTCATTCAGCGACCATGCTTTTTCACACTTGAGTATTGGTATGCCCAATTATAGTGTAGCAGTCGTGGTTAAAAATCCATGTAATAAAGTTAATAAAGGTAAAATAAGACCAGAGTCATGGGACACGTATTCCAAGATAAATGTGGGCAAAAACATAGTGATAGGGATCACTTGTGATTAATAAATGACTATGGAAATTGACAAAGTCAAGGAGGAATTAATTGACATTTTATTTATGAAATATTGGAAAATATGAAAAAATGAAGGTGAGAGGTCACAAAATTGCATGTGAGAAAAATTGAAAGAAAAATAGAGACATCAATGATAAAAAGGTTTTTGAGGATCAACTCACGAATTTTTTTCAGTTTTAGGTTGGAGCTCTATTCTATTCTCTTTCTCATACTCTTGCACACACATGTAGTTTTCTTGGAGCACTCTTAGAGCATTGTGACATATTTTGGATTTGGAGCAAGAAAGAAAAGGAAGAGCAGGAACGCACAAAGGAACATCGGGATCAAAAACTACAATTGGTTTTGATTACAAATACCGAATTGCATGTATGATTTCCTTGCTATGTTTGACATGCATGGCATATGCATGTGGTTATTTGACTATGATTTTTCATTAGCATGGAGGATGGCTTGGATTGATAGTAATTTTTCCTAGCCTTGCCATTTCCTAGATAGTCATGGTGTTGTGGGTTTTCCCCTTTGTTTTATGATTGGTGTTCATGTTCCTTATGGTTGTGGGTTGAATTATTTGTTCCTGGAGCCTTGGTTGGAAAAACGCTCTGAAATCCCTGAAACAACTTTGGTTGAGTTACTAGTCCTGGAAGCCTTGGTTGGAAAAACACTCTAGAACCCTTGGTGAGTTGAGTTGCTGGTCCTAGAGCCTTGGTTGGAAAAATGCTCTCGAGCCCTGCGACATTGTGGGTTGAGTTACTAGTCCTAAATCTGGGTTGGAAGAAACACTCTAGAGCCCTGGACAGCTTGGATAGAGATCGCTACGGTGATGGTTAGTGATGTCCGACCGTGAAGTGGAATCACTAATTGAGGGTTGAGGTGGTTTGGCCTCTAAAATCTCTGGTTTAATATTGCTTGGTTCCATAAGATCTCACATTCATGCTTGGAATATGGCACATGGGTGATTGGCTGAAAGAGAGATTTAATTCAACCCGATCTATGTTTGAATGGTACGTGGAAGTCCCTGACATGGTTGGCTTTTGCATATGTTCATAATAGTTCACTTCCTCTTGTAACTCATGAGTATTTATACTTATTATTACATGGCTTTGATGGTTGTTCTATCATGGTCATTATTCTAGTTATATGTTGGTTATAAGCACAGTTTTATGACATATTCTAGTTATGGCTCTTAACATGTTTTAATCGGTAATTAAATGGTTCTTGAATGCATGACCTAATAGATGTTATTGCAACAATTATGAGAAGCATTAGACCTTCTTGATGATTCTCAGATAATTATCAAACCACTATGTTAGATATGCATTTATAAACTATAGACTACATGTTCACAATGTGTTTGACGAAATGCCTAGTATGTTCTGGTTAGTCTAGGTAAAGTTCTGGGTTGAGATTGAATATTTATCTTTGTCGTTGTGTCAATTATGATTCTCTCGTGAGCTTACTGAATTAATGAATAGATATGTATTTATAACGTACGAGTACTGTGTACACAAAGTGTTTGTATAAATGAGTAATACAGACCTCCAACTTTTGAGGGTCATAATTGGGGCAAACCATCTCCGCTGGACTATCATAATACCTCGTTTCGAAAATCTCCACGAGGAGGCCAGAAAAAATTGATAAATTGGTATCGCATTTTTCCAATCGCTCTATTTTCCCTAAAAATGTTGTCTATGCCCTCAAAACAACCTCAAAAGTTTAGAACCCGAGAAAACTGCCAAAAATAAAAAGTTATGTTGAATTTAAGGAGACGAACCTAAAAAGAAATAGTTTTGAGTCAGGTTGAACTGATAATAGTGTTATCTTGTGTCACTGGGTGGTTGCAATCAGTTTTGGACATATACTGCGCATATGAGTGGGACAGGGGCCTAATTACCTCTAAGGAATATGGCCATGACATCAACCCAAAAGCATTAGGCAATCCATCTAGATGGAATAATGATGTTAGCCTTTGGGTTGATAATGATGTTATTCCATGGTTTGGCATGCTAATGTAGTGTGTTCTTATCCATCACATGCTTCAAGTCGCAAATCCTAGGGCTTACACCATAAAACATCCAACTCTATGACACACGAGCTATGAATACAAATGTATACCACATGACATGCTTTCTTACAAAATATTTAGCCCAAGAATGGGATAAGAGCCCAATTCCAAAGTTTAGCACATCGATGAATGATAACCTAACGAAACAATGTTTTTTAGGCCTTGCACAAGTCCTCGATATGAGAGATGAGCCCAATGAGTAGCGTACACACTTAGTTTTGAGATTTGGTGTACCATGTGGCCTCTTGCCCACAACATCATTTAAGGCTTAAAACTGTATAATGTTAGGCCTTAGATAAAACTTTTATGGTTGGAAAAACAAGTTAGTCATTGAACCATGACACAAAACCTTCAAAAGGAGTTGATTTAGGCTTGCAACATTGACCCTATTCCAAGATTTGAAGCACTAAGGAGTCTATTGGACCAAGACATGCTTTAAGATTGTAATTAAGAGGGATAGATCCTAAATTCTATCTATATGGATGCAAGTCCCAACACAAGGACTTGACACACACCCTTGGGAAGTACTCTAGACCATGTAACATATGAGCAAGATTTCAAGTCTTGTGCAACCAAGGATGTGCGTCTTTAATAAAAAAATTGTTTAAAGCCATCAGCTAGGGGCTTAGACCCTACAACACATTGATTGTATAATTAGTTGGCCATGCATGGGGCCTCAATGTATCATAACAAAGGGCTTCTAAAGCAAATATTTCGCAAACATGTGGAATGCAAGACCTATCTTATGCCTAAAAATCGAAAGTACCAAAAATATCTTGTCACTTAAGACATGGTTCATAGCCATTTGACCAAACCATTACACTTTTTGTCACATTTTGACAATGCATGAAAACACTAGTCACATTAACATCCTTGCTTATTCAATTTAATGAGTTGAGAAGCACTTCTAGAAACTAATATAAGGGAGATTTTGTGACTTGAGTAATGTTGACACCAACATGTTCCCTTGAAAAACAAACTACATACTTGTAACAAATAATTACAACAATACTAGTATATTAGCCAAATATATTTATACAAATAAAATAACAATCTCTCTAAACATCAGAAAATAATTAAGTGATTCTCATAACTATATTATTTTTACTAATAAATATAAATATTATGTAACATACAAAATAATAATAATAAATAGATAATAATTAATATTTAAAAATTTATTTTATTTAATTGAATATTTAATTCCGATTACTTATATCTATCTATCTCTTCCATTCATTTTGTTCCCTCAAACTTTACAATAAATTGTAGTTGAGAAAATTGAAAGAATTAAAATTTCACAAATCTTAATTTGAATAATAACTAATCTACCTTATCAAAAAAGATTGACTATTTTAAAAATTATTTGATTAATAAATAAAAAATTAAATCATCTAAATCTAAATTAGTAAGGACTAATTTACCCGTAAAGCTTTATAAATCATTTACATTTTTAACTTATATTTAAAAAATAATAAATTAAAAAAAATCATGTTTCCCTGCTTCCATTTAACCATACATATTATTTTGAAATTGTTACACTTTTACACTAATTAAAATCATGTTTCCCTGCTTCCATTTAACCATACATATTATTTTGAAATTGTTACACTTTTACACTAATTATTAAACTTTTACTCTAGTAAGGGTCCTTTAACAGTTAATAAAAAAAATTATTAAATCTGAAAATTCTACCAAATATCCTGTGACTGATTATTACAAACTTTAAAGTATTTACGATAGCAGGGATTCATCTCTATAGAGAATTGTCCCATCAAAGTATGGCAATATTAAAATTTGTTCAGTTTTTGTTTTCCATAATCTGAAGTTACTCTTTGCTCATTTATGATCATGACTGAATTGAATCATTACTCTGGAACAGTCATGATCATAAAATCTCATCAGTAATCATTATTCTGGAATACTGGTGACCGGAGAATTGTTATAATTAGCATGAGGCCTACAACCTGTATCAAATATAAAAAATATTAAAAAAATTACATAAGAAACATTACTTGTAATGAGAAACCTGATTACATATTATCATGAATTTATATTCATGATGAACCCACAGTTATGTTTATGATTTGATGAATTTATTTTAAACCAGAACAAAGCAGAATGAATGGGCAATGTAGCTTCTCTGCTTTATCATGGCGTTCTAGTACTTGTGGTAAGGAATATCTTCACTTATATACAGGTGCCGCTGTACTGCTACCACACTGATCATCCAGCGATCATCGCCTTTGGAAGTTGAGATGCTTGATTCCAAGGGCGAAAACGAAGCCAAATAGAATGCAGAAACCTGGCAATGCGACACCTGCAACTTTTACAAAGTCTTCATGGTATCCAAAATAATCTCTTAGGAAATGCTTCACCGTCTGCCGCGTCCCGTCTGTCATTCTTAAACTTGTATCCAGATTTCCATATTGAGAAGTCAGAAGGCCATACAGTGACCAGGCCACAGGGTTCACCCAATAATACCATCTCCACCACAGGGGAATCATCTGTCATATTAATTGCACCCACCACATTACTATTTTTGTTGTTCAGAGAACTGAAGTTTCTCTGGGTTGAATGAGTTTGAATAATGATTTTTTTTTTCGATTCATCACATAATTGGTTTTAGTGTGGAAGTTTCAAACCATTCAATATAGCTCATACTCTATGATTCTAAACATTAATAAATGAACTAAGTAGATAATCCAAATATCAATATCAACAATAGAATTATTTATATGAAAAAATAGTATTTATCAGATTATCTACAGTATCATATTCATCATGTCCACGTTTCCAACCCTAAAGAGATCTATCATCCAGACCAAAAGTTAATTAAAAAATAATATTTACCATTTTTTGGACCTGATGGATCCTTTTTAGAATTCGAAAAATCAACATGATAAATATAATACTGTGAATAATCCAATAAATACTACACAAAATAACAACCACAAAAGCTTCGAATCTGACATGAAAAATCTTAAAAATTAAAGAAAATTGAAACTAAATACTATTGAAAAGACGGATAAGCTTACCCTGTGAGGAATCATAAAACCCGAGAAGAGATTCCACAGCATAAAGAAGGGGGCAGCAGCAATAGCAGCAACGTTGTGATTGGGAGTGATTGCGACGTTCATCATTCCAAAGAATGTGAAATACAAGAGTGTGAAATACGTGAAGAAGAAATACCAACAGAATTTGGGTATCGTCCACTCAAAGGCGGCCATGGAGTAGAAGATCAACGTGTAGATGGCGGTTTGGACCAGCACATATGGGAGCTCAATTGCCACCTGAGGTCTCATGTTATAAAATATTTTTAAAAATTAGAATGGGCTATGAGGAAAAGTATTAATAAAGCAAAATATCTGTAATTTATATGAGAAAAAATAGAATATTATATTAATTTTGTATATAATTTATGATATTTGTTGTAGGCAATTATGGTATTCCTTGTTTAGTTTTATTTTGATTTAGTGTATTAAATTTTTTTTTTTAGAGAAATATATATAGATTTATTTATGTTT
>APFE031013082.1:35820-58713 GCA_000404065.3 Pinus taeda | reverse complement strand
GTTTACAAAGATAAAATTTCTAAACCATATTGTTATTTTTTCAACCTGGGTCTCCCCTAACAAAGATCTCCATTCATCTCTCTGTTCAACGACGTAAAAAGAGCAGAGTAATTGTTCACCTGAGCAAAAGCGTATGGAAGCGCCGAATACATTCCAGCAGCCCTTTCACGGTACACCACCGTTCTTTCAACCGAAACAACGGGTTGCACAGAGGATGAATTGGTTACTCCCAAGAAGAGAACAGCAGCATACATTGATCCCATAGCGTTTAGAATATCCTGCTGTTTACTCCTGTATCATCAATAACATTAGGTTATGCAGTATTGTCAGTTAAGTCAAGCCCTGTGAATAACTGTGTGCCGAAAAATGATGAAATAGGATCAAATAAAAACCAACCTCTTGGGTCCAAAATTCCAGCAGATAGTACCGAACATCAGCGAGATAATAGTTGTGAAGAAAAATCTCACTGCAGTGTAATGAGGATTCCGCCAGTAAGACCAATGTTGCTTCCATAGGCAGGCCCTGCACTGCTCCAAGGAAGGCAGAGAATATTTTGTTGGGAAATGAAGATCAGTTGAGCCTGCAACGGGCTTGCTCAAATTGTCTACCACCTCCATGTTTCGTCTGTGACAGAAAATCATTGGAAGCAAATAAGATGACCTGACCATAGAAACTTGATGTAATAGATATGTTGATCAAACGAAACGACCTCTGTACATACTTATACAATTCTGATGACTGATAAATCTCAGCAAAGTCGACCCCCAGGCGGCGTTCCTCGGACATGGCGGTCACTTCCAACATCCACGTAGCAGGGTTATACCCGTCTTTTATAGGGGGGACTCCCTCAACTTTCTGCACATAATATTTGTTTAATCAAGTTTCAGAGATCACATTTGTTCAGCTAATCGTGAGATAATGAAATTTTATGAAGGTAGATCAATTTAATAAAATGTTATGCAGGTAGATCAATTTAATGAATGTTTAATGAAACAATATTATTAACAAACAATTTGGCTTAAGTTTTCATCATATAACAATGGAAACACTGAATGAAAAGTTATAATTTTTATGGTGGCCCGCAGGAGGAGCCTGTAGCTCCAGACGGTTTAAGCAGTTAAAACAGGTGCTGCTGAGAGTGGAGGCTTGGAGTAATTGAAGAAATAGTGAAGTGCAAGAGTGAGGCTTGGAGTAATTGAAGAAATGGTGAAGTGTAAGACTGGTCTGAGACTGGATTGAGGAAGCCACTCCTGCACACTAGACACCAAATATTTCAGGGTAGTAGGTATGTATTGGCTAATGAAAGTTATGATTTTAAAGGACTGGGTGAAGCACCCTCTTTGTACAAAGGATACCAAATATTTCGGGAGAGTAGAAATGTATTGATTAATGAATGTCGTGATTCATTAAGCCTTATAAAATAGGGAAAAGCAGGAGTAGCAGGACATCAAGCAAATGATTTAGAGTGTTTGAAGGCAAGTTCAAAACCCTGTAAAAGGGTATTAGGCAACCACATCACAGCAAGGCAGGTGTATGAACAGGATAACAGAAGCAAAAAGGAGGCCTCCACTACTATGGTAGCTAGTAGCTCACCATCCTATCTCACTAATCTGATTGAGAACGACCAGTCATCTGCCATGGTCCAAGATGCTAAGGATTAGGAAGCTGTGCTCTTGAAGTTGGTTGTGGAAGAAAGTCTATGATTCCCTATTATCTGATCTAGGTTTTAATTTCTTTTCTCGTTTAATTTTTTTTGGGTATCAAAACCAATTTGGACTTGCTGTCGAGAAGTTTTATCATCGCTGTTATTGGATCTAGGTTTAGTTTCATTTTCCTCTTTACTATGTTTTCCTGAAACCCATAATTATCTTTGGATATACCTAGTTAAACAGGGAGATTAAAAGAAAGATAGACATGATAGATATTTTGATGATGAAAGTACTGGTTTTTTTTTTTTTTACACATAGGAAAACCTATCATAATTCAGTTGTGAAAACCAGTAATGAGGACAACTATTTTTGGCTGGGGGCAGCTTTCATTCCTGCCAGATGCCAGATGCCTCTGAGTCTTGGGCCTTTAACCTGTTTCCTTACCTCCTAGAAAGACTAGCTCTTAACCAAGCTGAAGCAGTTTCAAGGGATACATCATGCCCTGGTTCTTGTTTCTCTTGTGACATATGTCCACCAACTATAAATATATTTATTTAATTAAAAAAATAAAAATTAAATTAAAACAAAAATAGGTGAAAGTTCTGGTTTCACTTGTGACATCACCCACTATAAATGTATTTATTTCAATTAACAAGAATTGAAAAATAAAATATATTTAATGATGTATTAAGAAATATTCAATTTAATATGAAGATTTAAACACTTCACCAATTTATTTAATTGGTTCATCATTCAGATAAACTTTCATTTTAAATATAATTTACTATCATTAAACAACCATGCTATTATGGTTAAACAATTATGCATTAGATAATTTTCAAATCAAAATATCTCTAGAATGAACGAAACAAAAATATGAATATAAAATTTCTCATTGACATCAACCAGAAGCATTCTACTCTACTCAA
The DNA here is from genome assembly GCA_000404065.3 of Pinus taeda. Classification (NCBI taxonomy): domain Eukaryota; kingdom Viridiplantae; phylum Streptophyta; class Pinopsida; order Pinales; family Pinaceae; genus Pinus; species Pinus taeda. Next base: position 56,135 of record APFE031013082.1, on the reverse strand, counting down.
TTCAAGTGATCTCTCATTGAAATAAGTAAAACGGAATGAATTTTTAAAGTATATTTTGGAATCTCACCGAAAGGTACTCCACCAGTTTGTGGGAATTTTGGCCCAGTGGCCCTGCGTAGATCAACTGCCCCCCTCGTTTCATTAAAAATAACTGCATTACATTGCTGTAGTTAGTAACTAACCGGTCATATCTCTGATGCTGAGATCAAATCTCTAATCAGGGCAATGCTGAGAGTTATAAAAATCATTGAGGTGCATCATACCTCGGCATTTTAAGAATTTATTTGGTTCCAAGTTTTTAAAACATTAAGAACAGGTCAAGCACCTAAAGGTAATTTTTTTGATGGCATATATTGAGAATATTTCCGAATCTAATGGACAGGGCAAGCTCAAATAAGCTCAAATAATAGACTTCACTCCTACTCATTAAATTCCAAAATATTTTTAAAATATATAATCAAAATCAATTCAACTACATTTAACAAAAATCAGAAAATTCAGAAAATCTGAACATTCGAAGACAAAAATGCAGACAATCTGAACATTAGAAGATTCCGGTTCTTCTGTCACAACACAGATCTCAGCATTTTAAGAATTTATTTCGTTAAAGTTTTCAACATATCAAGAATGTTGAAAAGGTAGAGAGGAGAAACAGACAAACACAAATCATAAAAGTTGTCGCTCTTTTTTATTGATTACATAAAATTTAATGATACTTAACTATAATAAAATCTGGGTATTTATGTTTTTTTGGACTAACTACTCATCCAAAATAACTTAACATACACACTCTAAATTTGACTTTTACCAAAATATAACTTATCTTAAACTAACTCTCCAAAATTTAACCAACTCTAACCTACTAAAATAATTACAATTTCTACTGACGAAAACAGTTGCAACATCTAAAATTTATACATATCCTAAATGCATATAGTGAAAATATTTTTGAATCTAACATACAGAATAAGCTCAAACTTCATTCCTATTCATCAAATTCCAAAATATTTTAAAAATATACCATCAAACTAAATCTTCTGTCATAACGCAGTGGTCATCTAAAACTACCTCTTGGCGCAACTAAATTTGAGGTATACACGCTTTTTCACAAGCTTAGCAGAACTGTTATAAGAAATTTTAAGAAAACACCTACCTCATCGAAGGCTTCAAAGATATCTATACTGGGTTGATGGATAGTGCAAACAATGGTCCGCCCTGTGTCCACGATATTCCTCACTGTTCTCATGATAATGGCTGCTGCACGGGCATCCAATCCTGAAGTTGGTTCATCCATGAATATAATGGAAGGATTGGCGACGAGCTCTACGGCTATGGTCAACCGTTTGCGCTGCTCCGTAGACAGGCCATTCACTCCGGGAAGGCCCACCAGAGCACCTCTCAGAGGAGTCAGCTCTACAAGCTCCATCACTTCCTCTACAAACATCTGAGAAGAGATTCATAATACTGCATCATTGTCATTGTTATGAAAATCATAAAATAAATATTTCATAAACATTTATTGCACTACCTTCCTGGTTTCTGAATCAACTTCGGCCGGGAGACGAAGCCATCCGGAATAAACGAGGGATTCATAAACTGTTACATAAGGTGAATGAACGTCGTTTTGTTCGCAGTAGCCTGAAATCCTAGCAAATGTTTCTTGCTTCTTTGGATAACCAGATATACTAATGTTGCCCTCTATGTAGCCCCCTGTTTTCCTCCCGGCCAATACGTCCATCAAAGTAGTCTTACCAGCTCCGCTAACTCCAACCAAGGCCGTGAGGATACCAGGTCTGAAAGCCCCACTAACATCTCTCAGCAACTGCAGCCGATCCTCTTGTATGCCTTGCTTCTTTACGTCCTATACAAGGAAAAATAGTTGATCCACTCAGTTCACACACAACGAATTTTAACGTCCAAAGTTCTATGTAAATGGCGTTAGCTGTCACGTACCACAGGCATGTCGACAAAATAGTTGACATGCTTGAAGCAAATGGTAAACGGTTTAAATGGAAGAACCATGCCTCTCTTCTTTTCCTTTGTAACAGGAGTTGCAGGGTACCCATCTGAAACAAAATTACAGAACACATTTTGAAATCATGCCCTAAAATTTTCAATACAAAGAGTTGTGTGTTTACAATCTGGTTGGGAAATATCTTTAAGAAGGATTTTGACTTCAAATTAAATAAATTATGGAAAGAATGCCAGTGTAATCACCAGCAGCCATGTTAGAGCCAGTACTGTGCCCCAAAGTTCTATCTTCTTATAACAATACAGTGCATTAAGATAAAAGGTAGGAATTACACTATTAATCACACTATTACAATAACCTCATAGGTTTTATAGTAAATAAAAAACATTTTTTCCTATTAAACAAAATAAAGGAATATTAATTATCTAGCCATGATCCATCTCAAGGTTTACACTTCGAGATTTTGATTCCTGAGATGTACCTTCAGTTGGTGCAGATTTAGTAGCTCCTGCTAGAGAAACCGAGGTTAGCTCTATATAGGTCTCTCCGGTCCTATTTGCATGTCTCTCCTGAAGAACTTCTTCTGAGACCACTGCGTGAGGTTTCCCTATCGCTGCAAGAAATTGATGTCAGGTTTTAGAAAGGTACTCGAACCCTAGTGCAAGCAGACTGGGCCCGGCCATTATACTTACGGTTAAGGCAAGTTAGAGTCACAGTATACAAAATGTTGAATAAGACTGCATAACCCAACAGAACCCCAACACCAATCCAGTACCAGTACGCATATGGAAATAAACCCCGAGATTTGAGCAAGAGTACTCCTAAAGTCTCGTTACCAGTACGCTGCAGTGAGTAAAGCAGAACATGAGTCAATATGCTAACAAACATGGATTCCTTACTGTCATCAGCTATAAATCATGGAAAAATTATAAATATAAAAAGGATTTCGGCATAAATGATATATAGAGACATTTGTCAACGCGTTTCGAATCAACCAGTGTGGTTCATCGTCAAGATAAGTTATAAATATGAAAAAAGTTACCTTATCCCACGAATGCCCCAGAAATTCATTCACGCTAATAGCATTCTGAGCATACATCAAGGGAGAGATCCAGTAGCCCCATATCCACCAGCCTTTGATGCTTTCTGTGGCATTCCAGCATAAAACTTGAACATACATGGGTGGTGATTTTTAGTTACCTAATGACCTACTTTGCACAACTGGACTCTTACCTCTAGAAAGCACATATCCACCAAGGCACATGACAATCAACATTGCGAACGACCCAAACGTGTTGGCAATTACCATGGTTCTACCGACAGAAGCAATCAGTCTGAAGAGGCCTGTGGCCATCTGGTGTACGGAAAAAACAAGTAAAAACTGACGAAATAACCTGCAAAGAGAAAACTTTATGTTACCTATTCTGTAATTAGAAACATGCATTGGTTCTCTATGTAAACTAGTATTTTTTTTTAAGAAATCCATCCAATTTTTTTTTATAGAAGTCTCTTTTATTATTGAACATGGAGAAAGTGGAGAGTGGTGTCTGCGGTTGGAAGATCTAACAATTTTCCAAAATTTGATGGAGCTTAATTAAATAAATTTGATGGAGCCTAATTTAATTAAATTTGATGGAGCTTAGTTAAATTTGATTTCACTGTCGCCTCAGCAATTTAAAAGACCAAAACTTTTCGAGGTTGTGTTTAGGAAACTAGGATTCAAGTCCTATGTTACACTTTTAGAGCCATTTTGAAAGTGAAATATCCACATTTGCAATGTTTGTGATTGGTTGCTGTTTTAAATATTTAATGGCACATTGGTAGACTGCAATTTCTAAGATTGTTTTAGAATATGAAAAATAGTTTTTGAAATTATATATTTAATTTAATGTTTTATAATTTATTTTAGTTGTTGTGCACTGAGCTTATTTGGAGTTGTTGAGTATAATGATGGTTATTTTATTTAGTCAAATTCAAAAACTTGTAACTGAGATGTTGAGCATTGATGCATAGAAGAATATTGTTATAATTTTTTGAGTTTGATATAAAAACTTTTTAAATATTACCCTGGGTTGGGATGCATTATAACTTTATGTTTTCCTTTAAACTGAGATTAATTTCTCTTTAAAAATATTATTATTATTATTTTAATTGTTTTTTTAATTATAAATATATTATAAATTAATTTTTAATATAATATTAATTTTATTTAAATTTAAAAATAAAAAAATAAAAACAAAAATGAAAAAAACTATAGATAAACATGATGTAGGTTGAACAATATATCTGTTTTAAAAGTCCACATATGAGTTGAACAATATATGTGTTTTACAAGTCCAATACATTTGGAGAAAAGTATGATTAATATGTGAGAGAAGAAATTTTATGATGTAAATTTCAAATATGAAATTTTATTTTCAAATAAATTTATGTTAATTATTTTTTAATAAATTATTTAATTAATTTTTGACAATTATAATTATTACCATGGTGAACCATGGTCGAATGTTGCATTATGATAAAGATCGTCTTGATATGAAAATCAACCATGGTCCAACATCACATTGTGACAAAGATTGTCTCGATATAAAAATCAATCTGGTCAACCATGGTCCAATATCGCATTGCAGCAAGGATCGTCTCAATATGGAAATCAACCATGGTCAACCATGTTTATTTTAGAGTTTATAGACCTTGGGTTTATAATTTTTATCCCTTGGGTTTATAATATTCATATTCCTAGGGTTTAATATTATTCACTTAGGTTTAAAGCCCCTTGGGTTTCTAGTATTAATCCCTAGGGTTTATTATTCCCTTGGGTTTATAATATCAATCATGGTCAACCATAGTCAACTATGATTTATAAATTCAATCATGGTCAACCATGGTCCACTGTGATTTATAAATTCAATCATGGTCAAACATAATTTATAAAATCAGTCGTGGTCAACCATGGTCCAACGTCACATTGTGACAATGATTGTCTCAATATGAAAATCAATCATTGTCTCAAGCATGGTGCAACGTTGCATTATAACAAACATTGTCTCAATATGATAATCATGGTCAACCATGGGAAACCATGGTCAACCTTGGTCAACCATGTTCAACCATGTTTTGTAAAATCAAACATGGTCATGCATAGTCAATCATGGTCAACCATGGTCGAACGTCACATTGTGACAAAGATTGTCTCGATATGAAAATCAACCATGGTCAACCATGATTAGCCATGGTCAACGATGTTAAACCATGATCAATTATGATGGTCAACCATGTTTTATAAATTCAAACATGGTCAATCATGGTCGTCTGTGAACGTCACACTGTGACAAAGATTGTCTCAATATGAAAATCAGCCATGGTCCAACGTTGCATTGTGACAAAGATTGTCTCAATATGAAAATCAATCATGGTCTAGCATGGTCAACCATGGTCCAACGTCGCTTTGTGACAAGAATTGTCTCAATATCTAAATCAACCATGGTAAACCATGTTTATTTTAGGGTATAATATTTATTTTAGGGTTTATATCAATGTTGCATTAATCGTTATCGGGATAATATCGACGGAGGAAAAAATCGGAATTTATCGGGAAATAATCGGAAATAATCGGGAAATAGCGATAACTATACGAAAACTATAACTATACGAAATATTATACTTATAAAATAATATTATTAGATAAATAATTATTCAATGTATTAATATTGTTTGATATCAATATTATTAATATAGTATTTTTTAATGTTTTGAATGCCATTAATGTATAAAATGATAATCTTATGAAATGCTATATATGAATATTTATTTTAATACTTTTATGTTAGTCATGTTTATTATTTAATTAAAATGTTTAACTATATTTGTGTTAAAAAATAATAGATCTAGAGAATATTACTAATAATAATCAAGTAAAATGTTAACATATTTAAGTTAATATGTTAGTAGTAATTTATTAATAGATCTAGGGATTATTAATATTAATAATAGTATGGATTTATTATTACTCTTCATATTCTTAAATATATAACTATAATGTCCAAAATATAAGCCTAGGGCTTTTCCTGACTCAACGCTGCTAGCAAAGCAGTCCTAATAAAATTCGTGCTCTTCAGCCTCCCTCTATTTCAATTTATTGGGCTTCTCGCTCCGGCATTCATATTAAAAAAGATGGAAGAATTCATGCGCAAGTTCTTTTGGAAGGGCGGAAAACATAATGAAAAAAAGATGCCCCTCATCAGCTAGGAAACCGTCTCCAAGCCTCTGTGGGAGGGCGGACTAAACTTCAAAAATCTCAGTCAGCAAAATGTGGCTATGGCAGCCAAGATCGTCTAGAGGATCATCGCACCCAAGCTAGGTTGGGCCCAATTGGCTCTCTGGAAATATTTCAGAGGCCCACGCACAAGCTGTTTAGAAAATGTGACTTAGCTGCCAAATTCGTCTTTCCTCAAATTGCCTACTAAAGCGGCTTCCTTGAGTAAAGAACACTCCTTCTGGATCCTAGGAAATGGGAAAAAAAATCAATATATGGACTAATAGAATTATGAACAAGGAACCAATTAAAGACATAGCCGCCTTAACAGATTTGCGTTGCTGGATGAATAGTGAAGGGTTGAGCTCGTTGTGGGACATTTCCCATTGGAGCGACTTCACATGGGCAGGCTGGAAAAGAATTGAGATTCCGGCTCAGTTGAATAATGAATGGACCATGCTATTGGATCTTCTACATGGCCCGGCTCCCATGCATATGAAGAAATCAGATACGAAAGGATGGGGGCTGAAGGAAAGCGGATACGATGTCTCCAAAGGTTACTCCAAGTTGATCAAGAAGCCACACGTCCCCCCAAACCCAGCACCGTGGCAGGGAGTCTAGCATGTCCCTTCTTGGCCCAAAATCGATTTCTTCGCTTGGCTCCTTTGCCACGGTAAAATTCTAACTTATGCAATGCTGCAGAGGAAAGGCTTTCATGGCCCCTCCAGATGCCCGATGTGCACAGAAAATGCAGAAACAGCATTACATATAATGCTTGAGTGCAATTTTTCCAAACAGATTTGGGCCTCCCTTATCAACAGCTTGGATCCCAACTTCCTTCTGCCAAGCTCTATCGTGGATCTCTTCTCAGATTGGACAAATAGATACCCCGGACAGCCTCCCAAAAACCAGGTTATCAAATCTGCATGGGCCATCCTTCCAAAGATCATTTGTTGGCAGATATGGCTTGAACGGAACAGAAGAATTTTGAGAAATGCTATCCAGAACCATAAGGTCTTAGAAATCAAAATTAAAAGCCACATAAAGGACTGTTTGATAGAAATAAAAGATGACTCCAACCTCAGCCAACAGGACATTGATTGGGGTTCATCCCTAGATCTACAATTTCAACCAGCAATCAGAATTGTTCCTATTCTTAACAACTGGTAAATAAGGAGACCTGAAACTGAATTCCATGACTGGCTCAAATCGCACTCAAGACACTCTCTCTTCTTTGATGGAGCAGCAAAGGGCAATCCGGGCATAGCAGGAGCACGAGGTGTTGTTGTAAATCCACTGGGAGAAAAAATTCACTCCTTCTCTTGGGGACTTGGCCATGCTTCCAGCATTCAAGCTGAGGCTTTGGCCCTCTTCCAAGGCCTAAAGACCCTCAAAGAACTAAACATAAGGGAAGCTATTGTGATAGGCGACTCGCAGGTCCTTATAAACGCAATGATCTCCAACTTGCCAGCGCTGGATCTTAATCTAGCTAGACTGATATCCAGAACTAAAGGCCTAGGAAACGCTTTCCAGAAGCTAAATTATTTTCACGTGCTGAGAACCCACAACAAACAAGCAGACAAGGAAGCCAACAAAGCAGTCCTTCTTTCTGCTGGGGTCAAGATAAAAGATGAAGAAGAAACATGGGAACCTATCCCATAAGCTGCTTTTTGTCATGTTTTTCCGCCTGATTCTAAACAAATTTATTTGTATCTTCAAATGGGGGAATATCTCTGAAATTGAAAAACTAGAATCCTTATCAAAGGAAAAGACTTAAAGATTTAACAACATTCTCATTCTTATCAGAGAGATGCACCAAGACATAGAAGTCTTCAATGTAAACAGATTTTCGGCGTCCAAGCCAGGATGAATATTAATACCCCATAACCGTTCCTGTCAAAATATATATATATTATAACTATAATATAATATTATTATTAATATTAATTATTATTTCATAAATTATTATTATTATTATTATTATATTTAATAATAATATTATTCTTTTATTATTATTATTAATGGTTTGGGTAACTTATTAATAGAATTTATTAATTAAATATAAACTTACAACATTAAGCTATCTAATGTAAACTTGAACTTTCTACTTAAATCTAAATTTTAGATCAATAACCATCTATAATAGTTAATTTTTTAACTCATTAAGTTAGTTATATAATGGACCATCTAATAAATTTAAGGAAAAGAATATGAGGGAAATTTCTAAAACGACTAAAATTAAAGAGGAACTAAGGAGAAGAAAACAAGTTAGTTAAAAAACATTACTCATCAATAGTTAGAGATAGAGAAAGGATTTTTATTTCATGAATAGACAAATTGTTCAAATCATTCATTGAGAAGGGGTGAAAGAAACAAGGCGATCGTAAGAATCAAAGAGACGATAAAAAGGAAACAACAACAAACCAGAAGACGAGGGGGAAGAAACGACTAAGAAGAGAGGGCAGGTGTCATGCCCCTACACTAGCGGTAGTCTTTCAACCACTTATAGCGAGGTGCGGCACCACTGAACACTTTCTTTTCACCAATACTTATGTTCATGGACTATGCCTTAACATTCGATACTTATTTTATTTTTCTTTACCAAGTATTAAGATTATCCTTTATACTAATGAACACCCATACACATTCATTATCCATAGCAATTAACAGATGTACACAATTGCAACAGTATAAAGGGAGGGGCAACTCCGTGATATGAGTCTGGTCGATTCAATATATTTTCACTTTTATAAAAATAAAAGTATTACTTTGGAAACCCCAAGTTTCATACTTAGACAAATTTCAACCTGTGTCCTTGCCACCGGATACCCACCTCGTGCACACCTTGCACGGTGGTCACCTATACAATCTACACTTACTCGTTTTATCCAACTTGCCAACTCATGTGCATGGGCACCCTCACTAGGTATCCACCTCGTGCACAACTCGGTTGGGCGGGCACGCCTTCGTACGACCCTCCACCCAACTCGTCGGGTGGGCACGCCTTCGTGCGACGCTCCACCCGAACTCCCCACAACCGTCGAGCAGGCACGCCTTCGTGCGGGCCTCCACTCGAACTCGTTCAACCGACGATCGAGCTTCCACCCGAACTCCCCCCAATCATCGAGCGGGCACGCCTTCGTGTGGCGGTCCACCCGAACTCGTTCAACCGACGGGCGAGCACACCTTCGTGCAACCCTCCACCCGAACTCGTTCAACCGACGGGCGGGCGTGCCTTCGTGTGGCCCTCCACCCGAACTTGTTCAACCAACGGGTAGGCGCACCTTCGAGCGGCCCTCCACCCGAACTCGTTCCACCCATTCACCAATCTCGTTCAACCCGTTCACCAAACGCGTTCCAAGTTTCTGTGTCCGTCTGCCCGACGGGCGGACGCACGAATGCCTGTGGTTCTGCACCTCCTACTTCGCACTTCCACTTCTGAACTTCTTGATGAGCAAATGTGATCGATTGATTGATTGCCTTGCCTCCCAACTCGTACCACAAATATATATGGTGGGTGGGCAAGTCGTGCCACCCGACCGACTCGTTTCACTCGTTCGGCCGACATGTTGTTTTGTTGCAAAACTCGTTCAACGGGTAGGTCGGCCTGCCCAGCTCGCGGGACCGCCTCCTCCTTTGCTCGCCCATTCACAACTTCACTCGGTCAACCCGTGGGTAGCTCGCCTAGCTCGCCCCGCCATATAAACGCACAACAAACTCTTCTCCACGCACAATTTACACATCGCATTACCGTTGTTTGGCCGCAGCTCGTTTATCTTCGCACGGAGAAGTTTTCCCTGCCCATCGCACGGACCACAAGTCCTTACAGCAGGGATCCAACGACTACCGATTTTCCAACCGTCATCTCTATTGAGATTGCTCGGCCTTTTTTCAATCTCAATGGCTTCCCTAAATTTCTGGTGATGAAATTGCGAAACCTTGGCAATAACACAGGTCTCCTCAATACAAACGTGATGTTTACTCTTCTTCGCATGCTCTGCTAGTTCGGAAGACTGGGTCCTCCCATGCTTTAGGTAAGCTTAGAACTCATTAATCCTCTGATTAATAGAGCGACCAATCTCGCCAATGTAGGGAGTCCAACAAGAACAAGGAATAATATAGACACCTTCATTATTAAATTATTATATGAATTAATTAACTATTATTAATTAATAATACTATTAAATAATTTAATATTAATGTATTATTTAATTATTTAATAATAACAATAATATTAATTAATATATAAACCTTTTGCTTATATCAACCATATTTACTAACATTTACTATAATATAGTCGTACTAAATATTGTTATTTTTATTCATATACATTTTACATGAATAAAATTAATGACAAATAATAAATTCTACACTCTTATTAAATTAAAAATTAAAAATAAAATATACCAAATCTTTTACCAAAATGCCAATTTGTCATAAAGCCAAACAAAATGATTAATTATGAAACATGATTATATTATAAATAATAATTAAAATTTTAGTAAAAGACATTTCTAACAAAAATTCCCTAGATGAAAATACATCATTCTTCTAGATCTTAGACTTTTGTGATTCATATTGTAAATAAGAACATCTTTCAGATTAATCACATCATTAAGATTTGGTTGAATTTTAATGTAGTTCATCATCGCAATCTTATCATGAAAATGTCTACTTAATCTTAATGATATAATTAATCCATCATTCTTATTTCAAATATTCTTAGTGATGTGAAGATAGCAATACTCCTAAGTCAATTAATTTATAAAAAAAATTATGTAGACTGATAATAATACAAAGTGAATAAAATTTAGAAAATGCATATATGGAATAGTTCTCACCTTTGAGCATCTGAATCGAAACCGATGACATAATAAGTTACGAAGACCCAAATGCCAGATTCCACTACTGAAGTTGGAATACTAAATACCCATGTTGGGATCGCATATACCCAACAGGGGTAAAAGAACAGATCTCTCTGTTTATATAAAACGGGAAGTTTCGCTATGGTCATGGCAGTCTCTGTAAATCCATTAAACATACAGGTGAGGATGCCGAAGTAAAGTGCGCCCAAGTAAAGACCTGAACCGTCCACTGTATGATGCATCTTTGTTCGGAAGAAAACCGTCATTGTACACACTGCAACGAAGCAGAGCTGTCACAAAAAGAAGACATTGTGCGCCTTTAGAATTTAATTCCTCTAGGTCTCAAAGTTAATAACGAATTTTTGCTCTTACAGAATAAATTAGGGTTACACTGTCTAAATTAGGGTTACAAAACTGACTATAGGCAATTCTTAAAGGTTAAAGAAAAAAAAGAACTCGAAATCTAAAATGCAAAGGAAATATAAGTGATTACCTGTATAAGTTTGAAAATATGAACAAATGAATTTCGCTTGATGAGAAGCAATTCTCTCCAAAAGCTTGCTCTCAACAGTTCGGCATTGCCGACACCGTACCTTGATGTTGTCAGAGCTGCTGGGTGACTGTTCCTTTTATCATAAGGAACTGCCAATTCCTCTGCAAGTCTCCTACCCGTATGAAAACTGCGAAAAGCTTTAACGAATTCATTAATGGGAACATATCGATATGATTCTTGAAGGTTAGCCCAATATTGTTGCTGGTCCTTCCTTGAAGTTACCTGTTAAAGATGAAACAGAGGAAGTTTTTAAATGGAGTGCTATATTTTCAATTAGGTTAGATTAATGTGGCGAATTTTAATGTTGGATGAAAAAATAAAATTTTCAGGTATAGAATCTGGAATTCAATTATTACACCCAATTTTAATAATAACATTTTATAAATAAACAAATTATATTTATAAATAAATAAATTATATTTTCTTTATAGTTGGGAAAATCTATCATATTTCAGCTGTCAAATCAGCAGGGAGACAATTATCTCTACTTGTTATCTAGGAATACAGTCTCACTCATCATTGTTATTCAAGGAAAACCACACCACCTGGAATAACCAGCTGATGGTCGGTAATGGGGCAGGCTTTCACTCCAACCAAATGCCTCTAGGTTTTGAGCGGTTAAACTGTTTCCTTAAATCCTAAGAAGACTAGCTCTTAACTAATAAGAAACAATCAGTTTGGTTTTCAAACATACTTGGCCCAAACAAATCATACTTTCATAAATTCAAAAAAAACATTAATTCTTAAATTCTAAAATTTTTATAAACTAAACTTAATAAAACAAACTAAATTTAAAAATAATACAATAATAATTCCTACTCCTGATGACAATTTAAACCAACCATATTTAACATATAATAACAATTTCAACCACAGATAATATCTACATTATGAAGAGACAAATAGCTTCCAAATTTCCCTCTTTTCTAAATCTTTTTTTTTCAACTATTCACCTAGGAATTGTGATCATGTGGTGACCCTTTTTGTTCAGAAATTTATCTACGGACAACATAATCCAATCCCCTCATGAGATTTAAACTTCTATAAATCCTCTTACCAAATAATTTGTGAACGTATGTAAAAATAATACCATTCTGTAATTTTTTATAAATCCTCTTACTAAATATTCCTCAATGTAAATATAAAAATTCACATTCTTATATAAATGAACTCTATACTTACTTCCTGTAAGAAATCTGCTACGCCTTTTCTCTCTGGACATCTAAAGCCGAGAGATTCAAAGAAGCCAAGCACGTCTTCTCGAGGTCCTTGATACACAATTTGACCTTCCGATAGAAGAATAATGTCATCAAACAATTCGAATGTTTCGGGAGCAGGCTGCAAGAGCGAGATGACGGTGGTGCCATCTAACGCATGCACGGATTGACGCAGGTACCTAATAATCTGGAAAGTTGTAGAGCTGTCTAAACCCGTAGATATATCGTCCATGAACAGAACCCTCGCCGGACCCACTAGCAATTCTCCTGTGGAACACCTTCATAGTCAGGGATCCACAAGTTTGATGTTTATAGTTGTAACTCAGTGCTTAATTCAGATTTTCAAAAATTTAGTTTAGAGAGTTAAAATTAAGTTTATGAAAGATTTTTTTGGCGAAAATCATATGAGAAACCATTTGTCGCCCCGTTTCGAACCAATTAGTGTGGTTCATCATCAGGACAAGTTGTCTTGACCATGAAACCACACTAGTTGACTTGTCTTGACGATGAACCACGCTAGTTTGTTGGAAAGGCATCGCCAAATGGTTTATCATGTGATTTTCGCAGAAAAACCTCTCATAAACTTGATATGGATCACAGAAGCCTCAACTCTACAAGTTAAAATTAGTTAAGATTTTCAAAATTTTAATTTAGAAAATTAAAAATAGTTAGTTATTTTTAAATCACCACCTATTTAATTTGATAATTAAATTATTTTTCCAAAAATTTCTCTCAAATTTTTTAAAAATCTATAAGGGATTTCCATTATCTTCGAAGTAAAACCTCATTAGACTAAGCGTTTAATATTTCTAAAGTTCATATAATATAAATTCAACAAAATCTCACATTCAATATCTAAAATCAAAATATCCAAAATATTAGATAGACAATAATTAAATGCTTTGTTAAAACACTCCTGAATTTTATGAAATCATTGCTCAATTCCTAATTCCTAACCTTATTCGAATAATATATTAAATATAATAAAAATATAAACCTATCAAACTTACAAAAAAAACATCAAAATAAACTTCACAGAATTTCCAATTCAATTATAAACTTACCCGTGGTCAAACGTTTCAATTGACCTCCTGAGATTCCTCTAAGCATATCGTCTCCCACCATCGTATCAGCACAGATATCCAGCCCTAGTATCTATTGAAGCAAAAGATAGTAACACTAAATGTTTAGCTGTCAATCTTGCTGGAGGCTTGTTTGAAATTGATATGTTTACTCTAAAAATTTTGGCTATTTTACAATCATTATTAATTATAAGAAGATTTTGGCGTAAATGACATTAGGTAAGACATTTGCCACGCGTTTCGAACCAATTAGTGTGGTTCATCGTCAGAACTTGCCTTGACGATGAACCACACACTGGTTGACTCGAAAGGCATCGCAAATGTCTTACCTAATATGATTTAAGCCGAAATCTTCTTATAACCATGATGGATCACAGAAACCCCAATTCTACAAAAGATTTATTAAGTCTCCATAATTTCCATGTCAAATTTTTTATATGAAATTTTGGTTTTTTTCCAAAGTGTATGACTGTATGCCAAACTGGGCATAGTAACATAGAGAGCAGGTTGACAATTTTACCTTGAGGACGTAATCAGTAACAATACGATAAGCCTCTTCATCTCCTAGAGCAGCAGCCTGATGCAAATAAAAAAATATGATTAACATATTGAAATTACAGTGAAATCAAGTAACAGTAAGAGAATAATTCCCGGTCTTTTACCTTCATAAATACGTCAATATCCTCATCAGGTATAATTCCGGCACGCTTCTCTCTCCTCGACAGTTCCACCAGCATGTCTGCAGCAATGCACTATCAAGTTGGATACGTTTTTACAGAATCACGGATGAAATAAATGTAGGAGCACAGCTGGCGGTATAAGCAGGTCACAGATTGCTTCCTTTTGCGCGGAAAGTTGAACTTTTGAGGAGGTAGGCGTAGGGCAGTGTTTCCAGGAAAATTATGATTTAAAATTCTTAAATTTTTCTTACTTTCAATTTGGAGATTTTTCTTGCTTTCCTAACAATAAAAAAAAATTAATATAAATTTACTTTTCGTTAAATCAAAATTAAAAATAAAATGTTATGTTTCTGATTTCAGATTTAGAATATCTACATTATAATATTACAAATTTAATTTTTTCTTCCAAATTTTTTTTATATTATTTATTATATTTTTTTAATATAGGACTATATTCACTCACAAAATTTTGTAACATTTAAATTATAAAACTTTTAAACTATTACTTTAATATCATTATATAACTAACATAAAATAAAATTACTATTAACTTTAGTTTATATCCATTAAATTTTTGTTCCTTCCTCACTATATCTCTCTACATTAACAAATATAAAATTAAATACAGTGATATGGGGTTTAACGATAAGTTTTGTTGGGTGAAACCTATGAGATGAAGGTTCAAATCTCATTGAGTAGATGGTCTGTTGTGCCTTGGCTAAAAGAGTAGGCGACCCCATGTTGAGGCATAAGTTAATTGCTATTGTGTGTGGCTTGCAAGGTGTTGCACCTAGTGGCAGCCAGTGGAGGCATAAGTTAATTGCTATTGTGTGTGGCTTGCAAGATGTTGCACCTAGTGGCAGCCAGTTGGATTTGATCCTAGGTCTGTTGGATTTGATCCTAAGTCTATTCAGGACAACTCTCACCAATTACCGATTATCCTAAATTAAAAAAACAAAAAAAAACAAAAAACAAAAACAAATATAAAATTAATTATTAACTTTATTCCATATCAACTTGATATCCAAATATAAAATTAACTATTAATTTTATTCTTAACTATTAATATTATTCCATATCAACAAAATATCCAAATATAAAATTAACTATTAATTTTATTTTTAATTATTAGCTTTATTCCATATCAACTAAATATCCATATTTATAATTAACTATTCACTTTATTCCATATCAATTAGATATCCAAATTTACAAGCGAAAAACTTTGTTTCCTAGACCCAAATTTACACTTTTCCTCATCATATCCTTATACAGTAACCAATATAAAGTAAACTTAACTATTAACTTTATGTGTATACCCAATATAAAGTAAAGTTAATTAAACTTTATTTCATAAAGTAAAGTTAATTAAACTTTATTTCCTAAAGTAAAGTTAACCATTAACTTTATTCCACATCCAGATACCCAAATTTACATGGGAAAAGACTTTATTTTGTTGCCACTAAATGCCCAAATGTACACTCGACAGACTTTAATTCCGGCCAAGTTTTATTGATGTATCACCAGATTGGTCAGCATGACGTAGGTAGACATGGGCAAAAGTTATATGAGAGTGAATCAGCAGCATGGGGTAGACATTGGCAAAAGTCATCATGAAACTGACTCATCACATTTTTTCTTAGATTTATTATAAAATAGCCAATAGCATGGGTAGACATTGGCAAAAGTCATCATGAAACTGACTCATTATATTTTTCTATTAAAAAAACACAATTTTTCTTAGATTTATTTAAAAAAAAAAATACATTTTCTCTTAGATTTATTAAAAAATTATTTTATAATTTATTAAAAATTAAAAATTATTAATCACTACCATATGTATTTGAAGTTTTTTTTATTATGTGTAAATTTAATTTTTTTTAAGACTACTAATATTTAATACGTCATAGATTCATTAATGTAATTGGGTTGGATATATCAAAAATTAAATTTAAACAAGTACAAATCTAAAAGTGACCCTACATAACTTAATAGTATTAATGGCTTTATAAACTAGAAAATGCAGTTGTCTATAATGAGACTTTTGAAACTTTTTCTGGTGATTTTTTCTGGTCAAAATTCAACAGCAATTTCTTGGAATCGCAAGTTTGATAGCTAGTTTCTGCACAATCAAAGCGTCCCAGAGGTTTTCCAGAGTGCTGAATCCAAATATGCAATTAAGAAATCATTTTAACTGCAATAAATCAAGATTTAACCTCAATTTCTTCCCCCGAATTCCATCACCAAAATCTTCAAAAACTCACATTATAAACAACTCCCTAGAAAATAAGTTTCGCCATACTTTATATAGACTAAGAAATAAGTGTCGCAAGTAAACTCAGAATCAAATTTTCATATTTACACCAAAATTATGGGCCACCAACTTCACCGACACTTAATTTGTGCAATGAATTCTAGTTAAAAACCATCATGATATATTGAGATAAAATTGCAGAGTCAAATTTCACCCTTCACTGTCTAATTTAATAACAAACCCTGTCCTCTCAATTTAAGTCAAATAACTGGTTAATTACCGTATCTTGTACCAACTCCCTGGCAGCGCCCTGAGAAGTCTAGAGTTTCTCTAACAGTCAGTTCTGCGATATGCAAATCCCGCTGGCTAACATAGGCCGCTGTTCTCTGAGGCACGAACTCCTTTAGATCGTGTCCATTGTAGGTCACCCTCCCCAACATCTGCACAGGTTTCGAAAACAGAAGACCTCAGTAACTGTAACGTGACAACTCAACTTCATACAATGAATGCAAACAGCATTCAAACAAACTTTAAAAGAAAAGAAATTTAAAATGTTTACTCGCAGATCCGAGTCGAGTCTTCCAGCCAAAGTCAAGAGTAAAGTTGATTTCCCCGAACCAGGCGGCCCCAGGAGAAGAGTCATTCTGGGAAGCATTGAATGGAAATCAGGTGACAGGTAGGAACATTAAAGTGCTTTTAATAATAAATTATTTTAATCGAGTGTACCATACAGAAAAAACATTTAATGGATATTCCATTAATCAAGTATACAGACAGGCACCGGATAAATTCATGTCATGGCCATTTTTTCATCACAAATTTTCCACTGTGGATGCCCCTACCTGCCGGGTTTGATGATGCCACTGACGTCGTCCAGAATGGACAGTCGTCTCTTCCTGCCCGGGAAGATACGAAGCGACCTCATTAATGCCTAGTTGATAAAAATATTGCCATGGCCGTTGCCAATTCACTGTTAATACATGGACTGGATTCCATAATCCAAGAACAATCACAGCAACAATGGAGGTTGAGATTCATAGGTGGTGAGTATATAGTATATACCTCTGACATATTGAATATATAGTTGGGTATGGTGGGCAGTGCTCTGCTTCCTATATAGACATCAGCCTCCACACTCAACTCTTGAAAACGCACTTCGATCCTCGGCAACCCCAGACCTACTCTGCATTCAGCATTCAGGGACTTTTCAACCAATAATACAAGAATATTGATAAAACATTGCAAATTAATAATCTAATTTCTCAATTACAACCTAAATATCTAAATAAACCATTACAACCTACCATTAAACTCACACTCAAAAGCCTAACAAAAGCTTAACAGATCCACTGTCTGTAACAACTTACTTGTCGATTCGCTCCCTCATCTTGAACAAAAACTGCTCAGAATTGTCGTCGGCCATATTGAAGAGCCTGTCCAGCAATAGCTGGCGATCATGGAAGCTAAGATTGGTGACATCCACCTCACTTTGCTCACCCAGAACATTATGAATAATGCCCCTCCGAACTCGATCGTAAGTGGGGAGCCTCTCAAGGGCAGCCCAAGTGAGCGCCTGGTCTTCAACCTCGCCTCGGCGCGACGACGATATAGAAAAAACAGCATTCATGTCATTGCCAATACTTGTGCCAGATCCCCACAGCCCAGCGGAATATATACTCCCTGATCTCCTCAGTTCTCCAGAGGCCTGCGTTCTGTGACCAGAGGCCTGCATTCTGTGAAGAAGGCAGACAACAGAATATCTATTATCACCCTCTTCCCCACACAATCTCAGATCTAATGTACTCTACTCTACAACATCATCTTCTCCCTGGGGCCTCACGGGACTGAAAGCAGGGCTTCTCAGAGACCGCAATCTGAAAAAACAAGGAGAATGAGAGTGGTTGCGCTCATCATAAATCTGTGCAGGCAGACACATGTGGAACTGGATCAGCTCCTCGCTGTAAAGAAAACATACATGCCATTTATTATGGCAGATGAGCTGCATTTCTCCACCAACCAATCCTCTGGATTTTACTCCTCTGAGTCTTTTCACTTGCTATCGCAACCAACTCAAGTCAAATATCTCATCTGTAACCAACGGCACTATTAATAGCCGCTCCCTCTCACAACCGTTACTGCTCTCTCCATAAATATGTGAAAGCACTCCGTACACTTGTTTCAATGTCTCCATGAAATCACAGCATGAATTTTTTTTCGAAAACACATGAGTTTGAATGTAATGACCTATACCGTTGGGTGATGACGATGTAGAGAAAGGTTGCTGATTCATATTAATTGGATCAACCGCCTTGATAATGCTTCCTCACTTTGTTTTTTTTGGGATTATATGCACTATTCCATACTTCTGCTTTGTTCCTGTGATAATTACCTCATTTCATTTGGTCCACCGTTTCATTCTCCATGGGACCATCTCAAGGAGGACAAGCCTGATTAATAAGGTAGGCCAAAGCGATATTAATTTTATTTTGCTCATGGTTGGTTGAAAAATGAAAGGTTCTAATTTTTCCTCAATTTATATGAATTAATATAATTTAAATTTGTTGTTATCATTGAATTAAAATTATTTATAATTGAATTATAAATAATTGAATTAATATAATTTAAAGTTTATTTATAATTGAATTAATATAATTTAAATTTTGTAGAAGATGTAGATAAATGAGTTGTATACGAGGGTATGTGGTGTATCAAAAAGGTTTTAATTTTTGAATTGAGCTTTCTGTGATCTATATCTAATTTTTGAGACAGGTTTTTGGTGATAATCACATTGAAATTCATTTGTGGACGAGTGCGTTTCGAACCACTGTGTGTGATTCATGGTCAAGACAAGATGAAAAGCAAGACCTTTGGCAATAGATTAAATAAAGAAAAGCAAGGCCTTTGGCAATAGATTAAATAAAGAAATTCAGCGTTTCAACCACTAAAAAGAAACAACCAATTTGACCAAAAGTAACGGCTATAATTGACTAGGCAACAACTATTTTTGACCCAACCAAGATTTAGGGAAGATTTAAGCATTTAATTAATAAATTGGCTAATTTGTTAATTATTTTATAAAATCTTATTAATTAAATAAACTATTTAAATTTAATTAAAATAATATGAACTATGAACATTAAAAGTAAAATAATTTATTATTTTCTTAAGTTTTTATTTAAAATTAATTAAGCATAATATTTTCAACTCAATAAATTCATATTGATGCTAATTACCAAGATAAAAATATAGATATTAGTTCAAATAATGAAATAATGGGTTAACTTGCTTATTTATCTTCATCTAATTACAACTAAAACCATAATGTTGTAGGGAATCTTATAAAGTATCAATTAAAAAGATAATAAGTTAAATAATGAATTTGACTTCTATATCTATGAAAATATGATATATAAGTGTTATCCTAGTAAATAAATTCA
>APFE031013082.1:0-34101 GCA_000404065.3 Pinus taeda | reverse complement strand
GTTTGAGGGTATGTGGTATATCAAAAAGGTTATTTTGATAATTATAAGGGAAAGAATAAAGAGAAAAGGTTGAAAGTGAAGGTGGGAAAATAATAGCGAAAACATAAAACTTTTCTTTATTATTTTTTAGATCTTCACAATCTTAATGTTTTATTTATTATTTTTCCCCACTTTTTCATTTTTATCAATTTTCTAATGTTTTATCTATTATTTCCTTTATCTCACTATTTTTCCAATTATATATATATATATATATATATATATATAATATATATATATATATATATATATATATATATATATAATTTTTCTATTTTTTCTCTTTAGCCTCACTCTCGTACATCATTATATTTCATCCTCATACATCATATTTGGAAAGGTAGGTGAGATAACTAAAATAATAGATGAACTCTCAATGAAAATTAACCAATAAGCTTATTTTCATGAGGTCCGAGACCAGTGCCAAGACCATCGCCGAGAGAAATGTCGAGACCAGTGCCCAGACCACTGCTGAGACAGCTGGAAAAGGTATGACTAAAAGGTGTCCAAAACGAAGCAGCGCATTGGACAATCCCGAAAGCGGTTAAGACCATAGCTGGATCCACAGCCGAACCTCTTACAAAGGCCTTCTTTGCATCCGATACATGTGGGGACATTTTGCTACATGTTTTAACATCTTGGCCCTGGAAAATCAATGTCCACAGTAGGGTGTGAGTATAAACATCCTCACTTGAGGGTGGCTCCATTTTATGCCCATTTCTTCTCGGGCTTTTGAAAAGAGGTTCCAGCTCTGTAATCCTCCATAGACCTTTGTTCCATAACATGTCTTTCACCCTCTCATACAATTTTTCCTTATTTTTTTCAAGGTTTTTGCCATAGTCTCTCTAAGCAAATGAAACCCTGTTTGTATTACCCCTTTCCTCACTGATACCTAGCTGTTTTCTCCTAATATCTATCGTCGTCTTCTCCTTGCATTTTTCTCAGTTTCTGTTTTTCATTAGTTTTTTTGATCCTGTGGTCATGGTAAGGAACATATCTTCTCGGCTTTGGTGATCTGGACGACTTACAAAGGACTACATTTCGAGGCTCGGTTTTGGTTTTTAACAGGAGTATCGTTTTCAACAAGGTATGCAGTCCCTCATTTGTTGATATCTGAACAAAATAATAAAGAATCGAAAAAAAAATAAAAAAAAAAAATTCTCTGTAAATCTCTTTATCCACTGGAATTGGGGCTGCATGTCTTTTTGTTTTAATAACAAGATTTTGGCCCATCTAAAAACCATATTTTATGAGCTCTCTTTCTACCAGGATGTGTGGTTTTGGATGTCAAATGCCTGTATAGTTTCTCAGCCTTGTTTAGGTTTTGGTTGTAGAATTGGGAAATGGTGGTGTAAATGTAAAGGCTGCTACTGTTGCTGCTTGATATTTTAATTAGCATTTTTAGAGAGTTTTATTGCTACCTACACTCACAGGGAAGTCCTTTTGGCCTGTGTAGTTTCTCCAGAGTCATAAATGCTTAATTTTTCTGAACCCTATTTCCATTCTAGCTTTTTCCCCTAATCTTTTTGTCTGGATAACTAAGGTTAGACTCGTTTGTGAACATGGTTATCCTCTCTGGTTATTCCGATGACGGAAAATACTTTTGGTGATTTATTTTCATGTTTTCTGGTGTGTGGGTGGACACGTGTTGACTGCAAAGGGACTGCGAGCTGGATTAATGTTACGAGGCCTGTTTCCCCACCGCCGATATCTCCCATTCACATCAACAGTTTCACATCCCTTTCCTTTTTCTAACTCCACACATTTTTTCCCAAGGTTATGTCAGCAAGAAAGTACTTTAATAGTCCTTATCCTTTTCTAGCTGATATTTAATGATGTTTTCCTATATTTTGTTAGCATTCTTCTAACGGGAAATATTTCGCCTCACTTGAACATTCCCCTCGTAATTTGGGATGTGTCCTTTTTCCTTTTTAGCCCTGCAAACAACATCTGGATGCACTTGATCCCTCACATTTGGATCTATTACATCAGTTGTCAGGGTTGTTGACGCATTGTTTTCCTTTCTCGGCCCTGATGGATATAATGTCCGATGTGTCTGCCTCATCCGCGCTGGTACGTGTAACCATTGAAGCAAAAAAGCTCCACGGTGGACAATGTATCCCGGGTGACTGGCAGGCTACGCTTGCCAAATCAATTATTTCCCATCAACCATTCCAACATGTGATTATCAGGGTGGAGAATATGAATTACCACAACGTAAACACAAGTAGCATCCTATAAAGACCATCCCGCCCCCCCTGCCATCAACCTCAACAATGTGACCCTTTCGGATAGAATTGCCAGCCTTCAGAAATGTGCTCTAGTTGGACGCTGGTATTTCCCCGATATGGATGATCCCCAGATGAGGAATTGGCTTGGATCCAAATGGAAACCTTTACTAGGATATATTCCTACCATTGTCAGACTTATGAAGAATTGGTATAGTTTCAATTTTTTGAGTATGGAGGACCTCGATACTATTCAAACCCTACCATGGGTTCATGGTAAGAGCTTCCTGGCTCTTCATCGTTGGTATATTGGATATAATCCTCTGCATAACACCCCTTCTAAGAAACTCATATGGGTTACGTTACTTGGTCTCCCAATTGAATTATGGACAAAGGAGACATTAATAGATATTGGAAATGCTATGGAGAAATTTGTCTATGTGGACCCGAAATGCCTTGGGGCAAAGGATAAAAGAGTGGCCTGGATCCTCATCAAAAAGGAATACTGTGGTGGTTTTCCTGAACATATAGACCTCCACTAGGGTGACATTAATTTGCAGCAGAGGTTGGATTTTTGGGGGGTCCCTTTTCGTTGCTCGACTTGTCACAAAACTGATCAAATTAAAGAGCATTGCCCTTTTCGTCCAGGTGGTCGGCTACAAGGAAGGAAGATTCAGGAAAAATCTAATACAAATTTTTCCAGTAAAAAATAGTCGGAGGTTGAAAGATTAAGGAAGGCATATGTCCAGAAGTTGAAACTCCTAGGTATCTCAAAATTCTCTTCCCCTCAGTCGTCTCCTACTCAAAATTCAAGAGGAATTTCTTCGATTATTGCTCCCTCTACATCCCATTCTCCCAAAAAATCAGGATCACCACCGGTGAGGAATCCTGTTGATCCCATCTTTTCTCCCCCCTCTAGACCTCTTCCCTGTCAGGAAGTCCCTCCCTGTTTACCTATTCCACACCCTCTCTACAATGCCCCGTCTTCATCTCACATCACTTATGTTCCCTCCCCCTCACCCTCCCCAGTCAGGCCATCCCACCTATCAAAAGGAAAAAAACCATGCCTCACTGTTACCCCCCCCCCCCAAATTCCCCCATCTCCTCACCATCTAACTCGGTGGAATGTGACCTGAATTTTCTCCTCAGAAAAAAGTCTCTTGATCTGCAACCCCTCACCATTCATAAACCTGTCTTGCCTGCTTCCCCTCACATTAGCCCAACCTCGGCTGGAAACATCACCGTCAGAAGGAAGCAAAATAGGGGAAGGAGACACTTCCACGGAAGGAAGAATTGCACTCAATCTCAAGTATGAATCATTTCCTCATAAAAATTCCCATAACTGATCTCTCTTCCCATGGACCTCTTAGAGAAGGACAGCCTATTGACCTTTCCTCATGACCCGAATAATGTCCATGAATATGAGGGGTCTGGGGGCGGACCCAAAACTTTTAGCCCTTAAGGACTTGTTCCTTTCTTCTCACTCCAATATATTCCTCATCCAGGAGACAATGCATGGAAGATTTGAGACTATTTCTTATTTCAGGAGAATGTTCCCATCCTAACACATTCAGTCATAGAGTCTAATGGCCTATCGGGGAGGCTTGCTGTTTTATGGGACCCTGCATGGGTGTCGGCTAAAGCTTTCAGATGTTTTCTTGGTATCTTGCTTCTAGCAAATTTTCGTGGCATTCCCGGTCCAATCTATATTCTAAATGTTTATGTACCTTATAAGGACCGTTTCTCTTTCTAGAATCGTTTTCTTTCATCTGAAATTATGGAGTCAGACTCATTACTGATTGCTGGAGATTTAAATTGTATCCTGAGTGGTGATGAAGTTTGGGGAAGGGGTAGGAAGGCCGACCCTTTGGCTGGACTTATTCAGATGCCATTCTCCATTATAATTTTGTTAATGTTTGTCCTCCTAAAATAGCCCCAACATGGGATAATGGCATAACTGACCCCTCCTGTCTAGCCAAAAGACTTGACCATTTTTTGCTTCATGACAAGTTATTGGAACGTCTGGGCTCTCCAACTTCAGATATTGTCAATTATTTTATCTCTAATCATAAGCCAATCACTCTTCAGTGGAAAAATCATGGTATCCGGAAGGGTCTTCCTTTCAAATTCAATAGAATCTGGTTGGATGACCTTGACTTTAATGACCTCGTTTAGAGTTCATGGATCCTCGGCTCTCCTTTGGATTGTTCATCTCCTTCTCAGAATCTTCTTAACAATATAGCTTCCCTCAGGAACATAGTCAAATCCTGGCAAATCAGAAAGCTAAAATCTAATAGGAAAGCTCTGGAAGATATTCAGAAGGAACTGGACAGGATTGCTTCTAAAATGTCTGACAACTGCCTTCCTTTAAAGTTACGCTATCGTATAAAGGAACTCGAATTCAAGAAACACAATCTACTTGCCATAGAAGAAGCATCATGGAGATTAAAAAGTCGAGCCATATGGTTTAAGGAAGGTGACCAAAATACTAAATTTTTTCATAGATGTGCTAACAAGAGGCGTGACATTAATGCTATATGGGAGATAAAGGATGAGGAAGGTAACATTTTACATTCTCAAGAAGATATTTAAAAGGCGACGGTTAGTTATTTCCAAAATTTCTACAGAAGAAATGAGAACTACATGGCTGAAAACATTTTCTGGGGTATTGATCCTTTCCCTACCATGTTCGATGAGGAACAGAATGACTGTCTCTTTCAGCCAGTCTCAGAGGATGAACTTCTATCTATAATGAAATCCTTTAAGAAAGATAAATGTCCAGGCCTAGACGAATGGACTATATAATTTTTCATCCACTTTTTTGATCTAGTTAAGATGGACATTCTAAGTATGGTCGAAGAATCAAGAATGTCCGGCAAAATTCACCAGTACATATCATCAACTTACATTGTCCTCATTCCAAAAAATAAAAATGCATCCTCCTTCTTGGATTTCAGACCAATCTCTTTGTGCAATGCAATTTATAAAATTATCTCAAAGATCATTGCTGGCAGAATCCGAGGTACCCCGTCCAAATTCATTTCATTGGAACAACCTGGTTTCCTTCAAGACAGGAACATCCATGATGCAGTTGCAAACACTCAGGAAAGTTTGCACTCTTTACATACAAAAAAGCTTGATGCTGCAATTTTAAAAATTGATCTCTAAAAGGCATATGACTGTCTTGATTAGGGTTTTTTAAGATGTTTACTCTGCAAAATCGGCCTTAATCACTCTTGTTCAAATTGGATCATGGCTTGTGTCGAGAATGTTAACTTTGCTATCCTTATCAATGGATATCCTTCTTTTTTCTTCCCTACTACGAGAGGTTTGAGACAGGGTTGCTCCCTCTCCCCGCTTCTCTTCATCCTGGCAATGGATTCCCTAAGTTTGCATATTAAAAGAGCTGTCTTCGAGGAGCATTGCTGCCCTATGATGATAAGTAAAAGAAATTAAATTTCTCACAACCTATTTGTGGATGATATTCTGATTTTCAGAATGCTTTGTTGTCTCACCTAGATATGTATTTATAACATCCTGAAGAACTTTGAAAAAGCTAATGGCCTTCAAATTAATGAAAGTAAATCCATCTTCTATCACAAGGAATGTGATAAGGAAATCATTAATTATTTAGTAGATTTGTATAACATAAAAGCAAGGGTCATAAAGGACGGCATGAAATACCTCAGATATCACCTTAAACCCTCTTGCTATACTAGAGCAAACTGGCAATGGATCTCTGGCCGTTACTTCAAAAGGATATCAGGCTAGGAAAATAAGTGTTTATCCATGGCAGGAAGAGCGGTTTTAGCACAATCTGTGCTAGCACAACTGACTCTATATTGGGCCCACCTGTTTTATATTCCGGTTAGTGTTATAAAATTGTTGAATAGACTGACAACAAATTTCATCTGGGGTGGATGCAAAGAAAAAAGGAAATTTCATCTTTCAAAACTTTCAAAAATTACTCTTCCTAAGGATCTAGGAGGCTGGGGGATCATGGATCTTCGTAAATTTGGGATGGCATTGTTATGCAAATTTCTATGGAGGAGTATATTCGGGGATGGTTTATGGAGTAGATCCATAAGAAGAAAGTACATGGGCAATGAAGATTTCTCTTTTTGGTACAGGAAAGGCATTATAGGATCCTTACATGGCTTTGCTATCTGGCAGAGTTTTCGTAAAATTGAGTCTTTTTTCTTTCAAAATCTCTCTTGGAGCTTACATAATGGAAACAGTGTGTATATTGACTATGATCCCATTTCTGGAGCAGGGAAAGATTTCATTATACCACCTCAAATTAAAAATACTTTCCATCATTCAGGGATTTTTGTTTGGAGTCAGGTCATTGCAGGCTGGCAAGGACCTTCTCCCATATGGAAAGAAGCCCAAGAGTTGGGCCTACAAGGAAATTTGGCTCTCCAATGGAACAAGACTCTGATGATCATGAGGAATATCGATTTCTGCTGCACTTAATCATGTGACTTCCTCGCCTGGAGGGGAAAAAGGGGAAAGGAAATCATAAGTGTTGGGGAAATCTATTTATCTTTAACCATAAGCCAACTTTCTCTCTCACATCGTCTACTTCCTTATCCATTATGGAAAAAAGGTGTCCCCATCAAAATTATTATTTTCTCTTGGCTTATCTACCATAATAAAAACCTCACATGGGAAAACCTGCAAAAGAGACATTGGACAAGACCGAGTTTATGCTCAATCTGTAACGCTGACAGGGAAAATAATTATCATATGTTCCTTAACTGCAGCATCACCCTTCAGGTATGGAGGAACCTATCGTCTTATTTTGGCTTCAGTTTTATATTACACTCTTCTCTTAAAGAGTCACTGGAATGGTGGAGTGCACAGAAAACATCCTGGAGATCCATCCCACAAATTGTTTTTTGTACAATCTGGAAGTGGAGAAACAAGTATCTGTTTCAAAACAAACAGGAAGATTTTCAGCTAGTTTTCTACAAGATCATCTCTCTCTATAACTCTATTTCTCCTCAGATCATACAACATAAAAACAAAATCAGGAAAGAAAAAATTTCTCAATTGAAATTCCCTAGGGCTTTTTTTGATGGGGCAGTGCAAAACGGGATATGTGCCTATGGTATTTTCATTTCTACGAACAAACATCATAATTTCTCCATTTACTGGAATGGTGGAGAAGGCACAAACAACAAAGTTGAAGCAATGGCACTTTCAGGTCTACTATATCTCAGTGCTTTCCTAAACATCCCGACTCTTCATATCTATGGAGATTCTAAAATCATAATTGATCATGTCACTGGCAAACTTTCCATAAAAAATCAAATGCTAACATGATGGACGAACAGAATTGATTATTTCTGGAAAGGAAAAAAGGATTATTCTATTCAACATGTGGGCAGATCACAAAATGTACAAGCAGACAGTTTGTCAAAGAAAGGGATACTAATACAACTGGGTAAATGGAAAATGGAAATTCTTCTGGGTAATATTACTTACCTAATAGAGGATTTTTCCCTCCCGGGAACATAATCTGAATCCGTTATTTTCTCTCCCTGCTTTTTGTTTCTCATTTTTGTTTTTTGGCCACTGGGTTTCTCACAATGTCCTCTGCAAAGCAAGTTTTTTCATCTTTTGCAGGTGATGTTTCTATATCAACAGGGATTTATCCCACTCTTGCCTAACCATTTGGTTTGTATGCTGATTTTATACATATATCCTATGTTTTGTCACATATCTCTGTTTTCCCTCCTTGCACTGTTTATAGGAGGTAATGTTTTTATGGTGACCCTTTATAGACTTGTTAAGTCTATGGTTTTTGATCTGGTATTTTCTGCCAGACTATATGTAAATTATGCAACTCATCTGATATTAATATAAAATCATGTTTTTTTCGTACTGAAAAGAAGAAAAATAAAAATAAAAAAAAATAATAATAGATTAAAATATATATTACATTTAGTTTTTTTCTTAACAAAAGTAGTTATAAAATTAATTAATTTAAATGATGAAGAATTTAAAATTATATACTTAATTTATTTATAAAAAATTAATATTATTTTTTATTAAACTATCAATTAATTATTTTAATAGTTAAATTTTATATTTATACATAATATAATTATATTAATAACATTAAATCGAATTTTATAAATAAACCAATAATTTAGTATCATAATTTTTCCATTATAAATGGAAAAAAATTAGTATTTTGAATTAAATTTAACTAAAATTGGTGATTTTTCATTGTGAGTAAGATTGTAATTTTATTTTATTTTTGTGATATTTAGAGGAATTAGCAATTGGGTGGAGCTTGTATTGGGTCGAGTCCTACCACTATCACTATAACTTTTATGAACTTATAGGTGTTCTCATTCACAACCCACATAGTAAAGTAGGGGATTTGAACCTCAAACCTCAAATTTTCACAATGTCTGATGATGAAATTCCTAGTCAAATTTAAAATAAAATTCACTGAAAAACATAAACTAGAAAGAGTCAAAAGAGTTAAACTACGAATACACATAATAAAGTATTGTATAACCTAGCCTTTTGTTTTTAGTATTATAAATAGTTGACATATTTATATTCTTGAAAAAATATTTTCTAAAATGAAAATGAAATTCCTTAGATTTATATTAATGTTATTATTTGTGAGGATCTTTTTAATGTGACCATAGTAAAGTATATCACATCAATTTTTTTTTCAACTCAAAATATAGTTAAATGATATTTTCAATGTTGACTAATAAGTGTTATGTAAGTTATTGAATTGTCCATATTCATTGTGTCATTCTTTATAGTGTTATTTTGAGTATAGTGTTAGTTAGGCCTCACTTTATTGGAATTGGACATTCTTTATGTTTATTTGATGACATGTTTGTTGGCCACTATTCATCCATGATTGTTATTGTGTGGTACTTGCAGGGTTGATAATCATCTGCCATGTGCCTTGCATGTTGCTACAGTTCCCTCACCATCTTCCTCAAGTCATTTCACCAACATCGCCACTCAATATTTTGATTGAACAATAAAAGTCTCATCATTTCATATCATTGTTTTCCCCTCTTCATGGCCCAATTCAACTTTGCCTCCATTGAGGACTATCCCCTTGTTTCATGCTCGTTAATGTTTCACCCCTTGACGACCCCCTTCAACTTTGGTTCTTGTATTTTTGAGGATGTCTCAACAATTGAGTCTGTCATACCAAGGATTGAGGTGATGTTACTAATTGAATGACATCCATTGTGACATTTCATATCATTATTTCCTCCCCTTTATGACACAGTTTGGCTCTAGCTCTACGAAGGACCCTCCCCTTTATTTTATGAGCATCGTTCACCCCACCCCACCCCACCCTTCCCCCGCCCCCGCGCCCCCCCTGGCCCTTACAACCTTGTTCGGCTCTAGCTCTAGTATCACTGGGGATATCTTTGTAACCAAGTTTATCATTATTGAGGATTATGGCATTATTTTGTTTCGTAGGCATTATTTTCCCTTCTTTGTGACCAAGTTAAGCTCCATCAAGGATTGTGTTAATGATTTAACATTTCACCCATCTAAGGAGTCATGAGTGGGAAACTAAGTGGAATAGAATGGGACACTTCCTTAGTGTACATAAATGCCTTGTTTGATCTAGGATTTGCACATATTGGAGCATATATGGCTGTCCATATTGTGACCTAATGTTCATAATGGCAATGTCACAAAGGATGTCTATGTCTTAGATGTTAGGTGCTCTCTACCATATGTCTTGCATATATGGTCTACCATAAAATTTTGAGAAAATCCATTTTCTTTTATAAACACAATGAACCAATAGTAGGAGTGTACTTACACTATGAGTTTCCCAATAAGCTAATCCATTCTATTGGAAGATGTGATGTGTACCTGGCATAGCAATGGTATCAAATTAGTAATACTTTTTACAATATGTACACTATGAACCACACTGGATGGTTCGAAATGCGTTGACAAAACTCTGATGATGTGATTTTTACCAAAAGTTTTCTTATTTTTCATCATATGGATCACAGAAGCCTAAATTCAATTAAGATGTACACTGTCAAAATTAATATATAAGTTCTTTTATTTATTTTTATAGAAATTCTAGTATAGGAAAACATGGAATTAAAATTGAACACTTCCTATATAAAGAACTGTTGATTGATGTGATTATGACATGACTCAATGGAAGTTTTTGTTTGTTGGTTTAAATATCGAAAATCCATACATGCTTTGACCCACATACCTATGACATTCGACATATGACATATCGATATAAGAAATAATGATGGCCAACCACAAATAACAATGAATAATCAATGATATAGTTAGAGATGATGTTATCCAAATCACCAACATTAACAATCTATCACTATGACAAATTTATAAATAATGGTTGCCAAATCACCAACAATAACCATTTATCACTATGGTAGATTTTGAATAATGCTTGTCAAATCACAAGCACCAACATATCTCTGTGACAAATTTACACTCACTTAGTTTTGACTCCCACTGATCTTTGAAATAGTTGATGAAACCAACTTAGTTAGAGAACTTTCCATAGAAATCTAACATTTTGTTCCCATCATCCACAAATAACAATGAGTAATGTAATATGTTCTTTAAAGACTTTGACATTTCTATCTCTCTTTTTATCTTTACAAACATACCTAATCAAATTTTTCAACCAACAACGATGCACATGCAAGCTGCAAAGAATTATCAAATAGTTGAACACATCATTATGGATGAAAAAAATTAGGTGAATGCATGACAATTAAATAAATATATAATAAAGGAAAGTGAAATTAAGAGATCTGCAAAGCCTATCACTTAGATCTTTGCGAGGGCATCATCTGCAGGAAAGGCAGAAGGTTTCCATGAGGGATAGGGTGTCAAAACACATTGGTGAAATTATTGCAACCATGCCATAATTATTTCCTACACTGCATTCTTTGATATGGTCCAAAAAACAAGAGTGCCATTTTGATGTGTGTCGAAATTTATAATGGTGTAAGGATAATTTTATGCATAAGATTCCATGAATATAATATTCCATATATACAGCACTTGCATGGTCAATAAGGTCACTTGAAATGACCATTTCATGAATAAATATTTTAGAACAAGAATTATAGAGAAAAACATTCCATGGATTTAAATTATAAAACAATATCACATGCTTGGTAAATTAGGCCACTAGAAGCAAGCAGATTATGAATTAATTGTACATGATACAAATTTAGCTCGGTAAATAAAGCCCCTTAAACAACAATGCCATCATAAAAATTGTCACCCCTAGAATTAAGCATTTTGTTATGTTATATGAATAGAAACCAAACTACCTTGTATATTTTTGTGCATGAACTAGAACTCATTACAAGGACATTGTTGCTCCCATGCCCAATAAACTACTCCACTTTCCCTCTTGCCATTATCTCTGGCATGAATGGCTCCCAATTTATAAAGAATACATCCACACATTTCTTTTCCACCCAATATTGGACACTAATGGAGTCATCCTCATGAATATGATACCATGGGTCATCAAGTCATTTCATTTGGTTCATGATGTCTCTTTTAGTTAGAAATGCATCTCTCCCCATTGTAATCAAATTGTCATGGGTTTGTTGTAATGAAAGCATCTAAATTTTCTTATTTTGTATCTCGGCTAGAGAAACAACAATCAAAAGGAGGGAACCTACCCAATGTTTTGCATTTGATGATAAGAGCATAATTTGAAGCCACCATTGGCATGAAACTATAGTATCAATATAATTTTGGCAAGGAAAACCATTTTTTTCCACATGCCGATACTGGAAATAAACAATAAGTGTTAGGTGTAGTCTATCTAGAACCATTATAAATTACGTAATGAAATTATCATCCTCTCTCTTTTTTCTAAGTTCGACTGGTGAGACATGTCTAGGGGGATTGAAGTTCCAATCACTTGGATACACAAAGGCTTGCCAACATGCTTTTTACCAATTGTGCTACCACTTGGGGATGGAATTAGCATCCTCTCTTACTCCTCTCTTGATTAGGATGTATTTTTCTTTTTTAGAGGATATTTAATAACACATATAACCCAAAATGGGATGGGAAGGGGTGTGAAAGGGGGTGGAGCAGGGGGTAGCTCACCATCATCCCAAGTAATGGAAGAAAGTGAGGTGGCTACCATCCTCCCCCATGAGATAGTTATGTAGCAAGACAACTATTTAAGCTCTTATGTGAATTCAATCCGGGAGTAAATGCATAACAATGTTACAACAGATGAAGGATACAAGTTTTGGTTGTAGGGAGTTTATTAAGGTATTTTTAATGATGACCATGGGTACCATAAAGTTAATACGTGCTTTATTATTGTTGCCTTTTTAGTTATTTTCTATTTCTACAAGTTGTTTGCTTTCAATTGGAGAAATATTTCCTTTGGTTTCTCAATGTGATTTCAGATTCGTGTTCTATCCAGTAGGCTTTTCTCTAAGAGAAGGACCAAGCCCTCCTGGCCTAGTTCCTCCATCCCTCTAGTTAGAAAAACTTCACAATGGTGTGCCAAGTGTATACAATTCCTATTGGAACCCCTTTGGTTGCTTGTCATCTCTCTGGGTGAATCTCCCCCTTGTGTTTCGATCTCACCTCATTGGCATTAGTGTGAGATCATCTATAACAACCCTTTTTGTCACCCCTTATGTCAATATTATTATATGATTGCTCATGTAAACCGATGTAAAATATAAATGATGATTGGACATAGAGGATGACACAAATTCATAGTTTATGGAGGAGAATTTGCTTGGGAATTTCTTTGGAAATAGCTAAGCTGAAAAGGTTGCATTTAATGGCCACCTACATCCCTGTTGAATTTAAAAACAAACCAGTACATGTATTAAAAAATTGGCGACCTAAGCAAAGGTCAAGTCTATTCCATAGGATGTGTTGGCTTTGGCCAACACATAATAGGAAATCGGGAAAGGAAAATGAGAGGCACTCTTGTAAGGAGGAATTTGGACAAGAATAAATGCAAAGCGGTAAGATCAAGGGAAAACGAACTTAGGAGTGCACGAGGAGACCCAAGCATGGTGATAACATGACAGTAAGAATGACTACGCATTAACAATGCGTGGAATGAACTGGAAGAAGCTCAGTGTAATCTCGAGCTTGGAATCTAGCTAAGGGATGTTGAATAAAGGTGAAGTTGTGATGTTGAGAAGGTAGGGCAACAATGGGCTCTAGACTCTTTCTTGGCTGGTGGAGACATTGGGTACTCTGGGACTTCTCTTGGTGTTTTCACAGGTGGGGACCCTGAAGGTAGACTCTGGATTCCTATGAAGGCTATCAGGTGGAGTCACGGTGTGCTCTGGATTCTTGCCTAATTGCAGGTGGAGACACTATGGGATCTGGATCCTTGTAGTGTGAACTAGGTGGAGAAATCATGGACTTTGGATTCTTGTAATGATTTTTGGGCGGAGCATTGTGTGCTCTAGATTCCCTAAATTGTGGTTTGGGTGGAGAAAATGTGCACTCTAGACTCTTGGTTGGCAGGTGGAGGCATTGTGCGTTATGGATCCCCATGTGTTGATAACTTGACTGGTGTGGATTTCCCTTGAACACTTCACTCCTAAGGCTCAAAATATGGCTTGGGGATGGTGAACTGCAAGAAATAATAACAATGCATTTGGCTTATGGTTGGGAGGAGATTTGAATTCCCTCCCTCGGTTTCTAGCCATTTAAGCTATACATATGTGTATTTACTTTCATTTGTTGGAAAATGTAACTAGGTTCGATCTTCATTAAATGCATTTGAGTCATATTGTAAAGTAATTTTCAAAATAATAAAGAAAATAATAATTATTATTATTATTGTGACTTATTAAAGCATGGGTTTCATGCTTGGGTCACCATGTTTTAGGTCAAAGTCCCCATTGAGAACTTCTAGGATTTATTCTGAGTCAATAAAGTCATTGTACTTTTAAATAGACCCTTCTTGGGCTTTTGAATCATGTAAAAAGGTTAAGTATTGAGTCAAATATGAATTATGTTGTCTCCACACCAAGTTGGCCTTAAGATGATCAAGTTGGCATCAAAGGAGGCTATTCGACCTCACCTAAGGTCTATAAATGAAGCCATTCGAATTCCATTTGAAGCACTCCCTCTCACAAGCAAGTTTGATCTCTCTTGAAGCTGAAAGAAGTGTGAAATAGAAGAAGCATAAGAAGGAAGTGTGAGTTTGGTCTAGGAGAAGGAGAAAGGGAAAACCGAACCTTTGGTGCAACTCTCTCTCTCTCTCTTGTGCCCTAGTTTGGAAGATCAAATTTCTCTTATTGATGTCGTAGTCAGCTGTAGTATGATGTTGTAACCAATTGTCATTTTGATGTCGTAGGTAGTTGTCGTGTGTTGTTGTCACCTCAAGAAGCTATATTGGGCCAAGATTGAAGGTTCTAAGTAAAGATTGAAGTCTCTCAGTGAAGATAGAAGTCTCTTAGTGAAGATCGAAGTCTTTCAGTGAAGATCGAAGTCTCTCAGTGAAGATCGAAGTTCTCTTATTGATGTCGTAGTCAGATGTCGTATGATGTTGTAACCAATCATCATGTTGATGTCGTAGGTAGTTGTCATGTGATGTTGTCACCTCAAGAAGTTGTATTGGGCCAAGATCAAAGGTTCTAAGTAACGATCGAAGTCTCTCAGTGAATATCGAAGTTTCTCAATGAAGATCGAGGTCTCTAAGGCAAGGTCGAAATTGTTGGATCGAAGAAAGTGTTGTCGACGTTGTTGTTTCTACTAGGTCAAGAAGGATCATCTCCAAGTAAGGAAGAAGGTTGACATTTTGTGGAGGAAATTTTGTGTCAAGGTCAAGAGTCTTGGAATATCTCTAGAAAATTATTGAAGGAAGAATTAATGACTACATTTTCCCCTAGAGAAGGGTTTTTCCCTGGCTGTGAGCCTACATCTGTTGTCCATTGTTTTATGTGTTATTGCTTTGGTAATTACTTGATGATCTAAAAGAAAGAATATATAAATAAATGTAATAACAAATCAAGAACATCACAAGTAATTATTAAGAATAAGGAAATATTTCTGCCTTTCTGATTTTCTAACATGGGATCAGAGATTTGGTGATGAAAGAAGACAAAGGCAGTCTCAAGAACTTAATCAAGGAACCATTCAAAACGATTATCTCAAGGAAGGAGTATACTATATTCAAGGAAGATGTCTAACACAATCAAGGGAGAGAACAAACTTGAAGGAGCCTCAAACTACAGGTCTTCGAAGAAGAGGATTGACCTCATCCTTGAAAAGAACAAGGTACTAGACTTGGTCAAAGGAAAAGTAAAGAAGCCTATAGATGACTCTAGTGATGTGGACAAAGTGAAGTTCAGAGAATTATAATTAGTTTCCAAGACTCTAATGGTAGAAGGAATAAAGGACAACCTTGTCCCATGTATAACAAACATCAATCTTGCTCAGGAAATGTATGAAGTCTTGTCAAAGTTATTCACTATTAAGAACATTGGTCAAGTGGAAGAAGAATGAACTAAGGACCACAAATATGACTAAAAAAGGTACAATTCCCTCCTTTTTTATGAAGATAGCAAGAATCAAAGATGATCTTTTCACCATTGATGAAATTGTTCCAAACAAAGAACTCGTGATCACCGCTCCATTAGGATTGCCACCTACTTGGGGTGCATTTGTTGTAGGACTTAATAGTTGGAAGGAAGTTCCCACTTTTTAAGAACTATGGACTTCCTGCAATCAAGAAGAATTAAGGATCTTACTAGTTTCCAATCCTGAAGAAGTTTCAAATGCCTACACTGCTCAACACAAAGGAAATAAATCGAAAGGACCAAGGAAGAAAGTAGAGATGTCCAAAGTAGAATGCTATCAATGTCATAAGAAGGGTCACTACAAGAGTGATTGTCCCGACAATCTAAGAAACATGAAGAGAGAAAGACATAATGCTAACATTGCTGAAGAAGAAGATCGAAAGAAAGACAAATTTGAAGAATCTGATATAGGGACCTTACACTATTAAGTCCTTTGCTTCTAGTCCTAGAAATTTTGTTTTGTATTTTTTATGTTTAGAATTTATAAATTTTGACATATTTTTGGAAAAGACTTTTTCTTTTGTTTTTATAAGTTTATAGGTATCCCTCAAGCTTTGGAGGGAGCCCCAACAACTCCCAAAGATAAGTATCTCATTTCCTTTCAGTTTTTGGTTTTATGTACTCATTTAGTTTTGATTATATTAAATACTAATCACCATTCTCCCTCTGTTGTCTTGATTAGGGAAACATATACTATATTCTCAAGGAGTATGAAAGAAGACCTCTCAAGACAAGGTTTATCAAGGAACAAAGGTATGCTTTAAAACATTGATTTCTTTATAATAATTTTTTATTCATCCGACAATCTATTACTAACATTGTTGTGACTAGCTATAGTGAATCATATTGATTCTTATTTTGGGTGATTCATCACTTGATAAATCTACCCTCCTCCTATTCTTAACTGATTTTATAGAATCCCATAAGGGTTCTATAGAAAACCCTAACCCAAGGGTATGCTAATGTGAATGTTTGAAACCATAAAATTCTTAGGGTTATTGTGAAATGCTATTTGAAGTTCTTGTTGATGATGTCATGTTTGGGATTTTAGTATGATCATGAAATCTTAACTTAGGGTTGAATAATAAAGTCTAAAATCCTGAACCTTTGAAGTTTTGGTAATTTTGGGTTTTTTATGTTCTTATATTGAAACCCTAAGTCATTAGGGTTTGGTGGAATGTGTAAACAAGACCCTTATAATGTCTTAGAAATGATTTCCTTCAAATGTGTGCTTGTCTTATCAAACCATAGTTTGTTGATATTTGTGAAGTTAGGTTTGACTAACACATGATATGAAATGCCTATGATGATGATGAAGTCCTAGATGTATGAGCTGACCGGTTTGTCGATGGTTTTGGATCCAAGGGTTTGGAACTAAGCCCTAGTCAATGTTTTTCTTTCTAGGATGATAGTATTTGTGAAATTCTAGGGTTTTGGAGTTGAACCTTAGTAGAAGTAAAAATCTCTGATGTATGATGAAAATATGACGATTTGTGATTTGTCTAAATTTGTTGAAATTTGAGTTTTAGTTGGGATTGATGTTTGATTGAAAATCTAGGGTTTACAACTAACCCTAGTGGAAGTTGGTCATGCTAATGACTAAGTTGTCACTGGTTTTGATTGATTCTTTTGTATGAAATCTAGGATTTGTATGAATCCCTAGTGGAAAGTCTAACATATGAATTACGAAAGTTGTTATATGCCTTGTAGATATATGTTTGTTTGAATTTTTTCTAAGGTTTGCTATATGTTGTAGTAGGGTATGTCACACCTTTAAAAGAAACATTGAAACCCTAGATGGAATGAAAGTTGTTATGAAGTAGTATAAGGTTTATGAAAAAGTCCCTAGTAAGGTGTTGAAGAGTATGTGTCTATTGTTTAAGTTTGGGTATCTGATATATGAAAGGTTAAAATACTTTCATAATTTTGATATGGGTAACTTCATGCTTCTATAGTTTTGGTTGTACTTGTTATCTAAGTTGTGCAGGTACACAATCTTCAATATGATGAAGATGTTCATTGATGTGACAAGCATGATGGGGATGATGATAGCTTTGATGAAATGGTTGGAAGCCATGAAATATTTTCCGATGGAAAAAATAATAAATCTCCCTAAGATTAAGAGGGATTCTCAATAAAGAGATGCTCCCTGGTTGAGAGGGAGAGCATAGCTTGGTTTTGTTTAAAGAATGAATTTCAGAGGATACGTTGTTGCATGGGAAGTAGGAAAGGAAAGTGTATAATTGAGGAATATTCTATCAAAGATCCAGTTGATAGTCCTACTATGAAAAGTTGAGAAACAACATCAAGTTGTATGGGAGACCCCAGAGGTTTGTATTTGATAATGTACGTATGAAAGTATATTATTGATTGGGGTTGTGTTTGTACAGGTGAATCTCTTGAAAGTGTTGATAACATGTTGGTTACCAATTAGTTTGATTGGGAGAAATTGGTTATCCTTGATCTGTTGGATCTAGGAGTGTTGAGGCTTTGTGAGTGAAGCATTGCTTGGGAAGACATCTGGACGACACTTTGTGTTGATGTCTAGGTATCGAAGTTGAAAAAGGTGGCATTGATTATAAACCTTTGTTTTTGATACACACCTGGATCTTTAGGTTGGTGGTTAGCAAGTAAGCCTTATGGTACCTAGAGAGGTCGAAATATTGATTCCATCTTAGTCCCACCCGGATAAATTTCCCTAGTCGGGAATCTAGTCCGTGGCATTGCAGTGCCTAAATTGTTGAGAGACTAATGGATAGATTGCCCTGGTCAGGAATCTAGTCCATGGCATTGTGGTTCTTAAAGTTCTTCATGGTTCATATAGTTTAGATTTCCTTGTACTTGTATATGATGAATACCTCCCTAGTTAAGAGGGAGTGTTGGAAAATGTAACTAGGTTCGGTCTTCATTAAATGTATTTGAGTCATCTTATAAAGTACTTGTCAAAAGAATAAAGAAAATAATTTTTATTATTTTTATTGTGACTTATTAAAGCATTGATTTCATGCTTGGGTCACCATGTTTTAGGTCAAATTCCCCATTGAGTACTTCTAATATTTATTTTGAGTCAATAGAGTCATTGTACTTTTAAAGAGACCCTTAGTGAGCTTTTGAATCATGTGAAAAGGTTAAGTATTGAGTCAAATATGAATTATGTTGTCTCCACACCAAGTAGACCTTGAGATGATTAAGTTGGACTCAAAGGAGGCTATTAGACCTCACCCAAGGGCTATAAATGAATTCATTCGAATTCCATTTGAAGCACTCTCTCTCACAAGCAAAATCGATCTCTCTTGAAGCCGGAAGAATTGCGAAATAGAAGAAGGAGGAGAAGGAAGTGCGAGTTTGGTCAAGGAGAAGGAGAAAGGGAAAATAGAACCTTTGGTGCAACTATATCTCTCTCTCTCTCTCGTGCCCTAGTTTGGAAGATCTAAGTTCTGTTATTGATGTCGTAGCCAGTTTTCGTATGATACTGTAACCAGTTGTTGTGTTGATGTCATAGCCAGTTTCCATGTGATGTTGTCACCTCAAGAAGATGTATTGGGCCAAGATCAAAGGTTCTAAGTAAAGATCGACATCTCTTAGTGAATATCAAAGTCTCTAAGGCAAAGTCGAAGTGGTTGGGTCGAAGAAAGTGTTTTCATTGTTGTTGCTACTGCTAGGTCAAGAAGGATCATCTGCAAGTAAGGAAGAAGGTTGACTTCTTGTGGAGGAAAGTTTGTGTCAAGGTCAAGAGTCTTGGAATATATCCAGAAAACTATTGAAGGAAGAATTACTCACTGGGTTTTCCCCTAGAGAGGGGTTTTTCCCTTGTTGTGAGCCTACATCTAGTGTCCACTGTTTTATGTGCTATTTCTTTGGTAATTTCTTGATGATCTAAAAGAAAGAAGATATAAAGAAACGTAATAATCAATCAAGAACATCACAAGTAATTATCAAGAATAAGAAAATCTCTATGCCTTTCTGATTTTCTAACAACATGCACTATGAATAACAAATTATGTTGCTAAGTATGATAACAAAGATTGCATTAACATTGTTCATGGAGGAACATATATTCATGTTTATCTCTGATGAGATGTTATTTATATGTTTTTCCATGGTTAAGGGTGGTTGTATACCTTTATGTTTATGTGTTGTTATTATACTAAGCGTAGAACCATTTGGATGACCATGTATGGATGTTTAATATGCTTGGTTGAATCAATAACAATGTATAAAATTCTTTGTTTAACATGATGTGGCCACTATGGATTTTTATGCTTAAGACTATTGAAAAACCCGAGTGTGGATGCTTGATAGTAGGCATGATAGTGACATTAGTTATTGAAGTTTTAGCTCGAATTTATGGTTGAAATGCTTGAAGTGGAAGTAAAGGTTTCACTCTTGTAGGAATTAGTGTGCTAAGTAACATTGTGCATCAATGAAAGTCTAGGATAAGTCCTTAGAATTTTCCTTGGATTGTCTGGTCTGCATATCATAGAGATTTGGACTTATGCTCGGGCCAAAGGAACTTGATAAATTTATAAAGGAAACTTGGGAATTTTGTAAATGGAAGAGGCATTAGTTAAATCATCGAGATCTCCCCTAATCATGTGATTAATCACTTAACGAAAATGATTCACGTTAATAATGCATCGCACCTAGTGCCAAGAGTAACACCTTTGGGAGTTGATGTGGAGATAAGAGAAGTGAAAATATTGATGGGAGCATAGGACATGAAAATTCTCATTACTTGATGATGAATTTCACATTGCATCATGCCAGGGTTGCCATGAAGCTCTAGTGGGAGTTTTCAAGATCGACAGAAGGCGCGGGATGGGAAAATGCTCATCACCTGCTACCTAGTTTTACATCGCGCCGTAGAGGTGTGCCATTGACTTATTATAGGCGTGGACACATAGGAACTATTGGAGGAGTGCGGGAAAAAATGCCCTCCTCATCTTAAAAGGATACAATATTGTTTTGCATGGAGTCTCAAGACCATTGAGGGGCTTAGGTCTTATGCTGAGGTGGTAGAGGCCATAGAGGTAGGGAAAGGCTATGTGGATGCCATAAAGGACAAGGATGACATGTATAAGTGACGTGTCATGAATGTTGATGTGGCACACTGACAACATGATAGGTGGCAGAGAAGAATGGGTTTTTTGGAGGGCCAAGTGGCTACTTTTCAAGTGACACCTGGCATCATGAGGGGATGCCATGTGGTAGAAAGATGATGAGGCACCTAGAAGATATGTGGTAATGGTATAGTGTTGACACTTGGCTTGGGAAATTCCACATGATACTAAGGTGGAGGTAGACGTGGCTGGGTGACACATCATTACATGCCCCAAAACCCTGATGGTATTTTTTAGTGCCTATTACAGTAGGTCGCGATAAAAAAAAGCTGCAGAATGGGAACCTCCCTATTACATAACAAAAATTTCCATGTCCCGACATGTCCCAGAGGTTGAAAAGGGGGTAAATTTCAAAAGGATGGTGTAGTGGTGTTGTGGCATTGTGACATTTATCAGGAGAATATAGGATGGCCTAAAATTTAAAGTTTGCAAGGTTTGATGGAAATAGTGCCAAGTCGAAGATCTCGATTAGATGATTCCGACGCAACTTGAATCGCGTCGATTCGAGTCCGAATGAGAAAGTTATCGCCCTTTAAATTTTTGCGACAACATTTAAAAAAGTCAACCATGCCATGATTCGTTGCAGGCCATATGGATGACACATGGTAGTGATGTAGATGACATGGCAGATTTTTGACACATGGCAATATATGGTGTTGACACATGGCACTATGTAGTTGGATGACTAGGCACTGACAGTGCGAAAGGGGGACCAATCTAGTGGTGACTTGTGGCCCAACTAGAGGGTGCCACTTGGCACCACCGAATGCCATAATATGGATTAGTCTGACAGACTAGCATTGATAGGGTTTAAACCCATAACCACCAATGTATTAACCAAACATACCACCAACAAGCCATGCGCAATTGTTGTTATGATAGGCGGAAAATATTATATTTAAAGTCTTGTTGTAACATATTACTAAAAAGGGGAGGTTGTGGGCTTCACCTCGCAACCTCCATATTGGTTGCAACCGATATCATACCTTCGCCAATCAAATATAACTTATAACAAGCGTGTGGACCAAGACATATTTGGTTATATGATATGGTATATATGGTTGGTATGCACCAAGGAATCTGACAAAGCAGTCAACAAAACATGGGTTAATGCCATGCATGGCATATATTAATATGTTGGGAATCAAAATTGTCGTTAGACCGAAAACCACAGGTGTTAGTCAACGATCGCATCGCCAAAGGTAAGGATCCACGATAGGTGGTTAGTCCATGTCGCAAAACACACAGGGAGCGTTGGTTTATTCAATGTCCAACAATCTCCCCCCCCCCCCCCCCCCCACGCGAGCCGAGTGTGTATTGAACTCATGACCTACGGTATGATACCAATTGTTGGGAATCACGATTGTCATTAGATCGAAACCCATAGGTGTTAGTCAACGATCGCATTGCCAAAGATAAGGACCCATGAGAGGCGGTTAGTCCATGTTGTGAAACATGCGAGGAGGGTTGGTTTATTCAATGTCCAACATAATAATCAAATGCATTGAGTTATGGTTATCATTATAACCATATGTCATATTTATCATATGGCTATTACATTTCTGTC
Source organism: Pinus taeda (assembly GCA_000404065.3). Classification (NCBI taxonomy): domain Eukaryota; kingdom Viridiplantae; phylum Streptophyta; class Pinopsida; order Pinales; family Pinaceae; genus Pinus; species Pinus taeda. The sequence goes on along the minus strand of APFE031013082.1, from coordinate 11,543 downwards.
GCAAGTTAAAACAATATGTATCATATGGTTGGTGGTTATGCACCCAAGGAAAACATAATATATATTTAATACATTGGATAATAACGAGAGCACGTGAACCGAAATGTATTGGATGACATGTTGGGATGGTATATTTGTTATAACAAAAGGATTTAATATGCACCATATTTGTTATATGTTGTTACAATAGGGCCGCAAGCCTCTGTGGGTTTGACCCCAGGGCTACGGACCCTCAAGTCTTTATATACAGAAAAGGATAGACATTACACCAAGTCTTTGTGGTTATGATATTATGGCCTAACACTTATCTTTTAAGGCATTGTTTTATAATGTGTATTATGTGTAAAACACAATTTCGATCCTTTTGAAGTTCAACAAAAGGAGAGATAGGTCAAAAATGGTTTTTAAAGGTCATTGTGCAACTAAAAAAGAGATATAGGTTGTGACTATGAAAAAAAAACCAAGCCCCTCCATTTTGTAGTGTGTTTATCACTGTTCTTGTGATAAAAAATAGTTTTTTTTTTCCCTTTTGGAGAATTTTAAAAGGAGAGTTTTTGTGAGGGGTTATTAGAGTATTTTTGTAAAGTTGTAGAGTAAAGAGAAAGATTTGGAGATTGGGGAATTGATGTAATTGGAGTTATTTGCATCATAATTGAAGATTACACTCCATTGGAAGCGAACCCAACGACGTAGCCCACACTAGGTGAACTCCATTATCAATCTCATTTATGCTATCTATAGTTGTTTATTTATGTTATCATATTTTTAATCTTTTGTCAAGCACTGGTATTTCGTGTTTTATTTAAGCCCGAAAAAGCATAGGCCGATGATCAAAGATCCTGATCAAGTTTAGTATTAGAGCATGTTGAACTAATTTGATTTTGGTTTTTGAGTGTGCATGCTTACTAGGTCCAAGCTTAAGAAGTGAGAAGGTGAATTTGAAGCTTATAATCCTAAATTTGGTTGAAGCATATTCACTCAAAGAGGGGAGTTGGCTTCACCAAGATGAGAGAATCCTTTTAAATCTGAGTCGAATTTTCTTGAGGTATTCACTATGTTGTAGTTAAAGGTGGAAGATCTCTATAAAGTTAAATAGCTTCATCAAGGAGAAGGCACCGGTCAAGTAAAGAATGAGGGTAATCAACCCCCTCTTCCTCAATATCCTCCTCCTTCAAGACCTCCATATCCTCCTCATTCTTCACCTCCTTCTTTTCTATCTTTGTTGCCATCCCCTTGTGAGATGATTGCTTTGAAGAAGAATTGTTCAAGTTGGATGTTAAGTTTGACTTACCACTGTATAATGGTGAGATAAATGCAGAACAAATGGATAATTGGATTCAAAAACTAGAAGTTCATTGTTGTATTCAACAAATTATTGAAGAAGAGGTAAAGATATAGTTGGCCTCTCTTTGGCTTGAAGGTACAATGCTGGTTTGGTGTGAAATAAACTTCGAGAAGGTAGCAAAAAGAATAATAAGCTCCTTTCTTCATGGTCAGAATTCACTAATGAATTAAAGAAGTAGTTTTATCTGTTAGCTTATACTCAAAAAGAAATTTTGGAACAGAAAATTTTGAGACAAGGAAAAGGACAAAGCATGCAAAGTTTTGTTAAAGAATTTTGGAAGAAAGCATTAGCTTTGAATATTCCATTAGATTCTCCAGAGACGCTTTTGAAATATGTTAATGGTGCATTACATAGTTATCTTCACCATACTCTTATTTTTTTTAATCCTACTAATTTGGATGAAGTATGTGTCCAATTTACTCATCTTGATTCCAAGGGAAAGAGTGTGCAAAATGATTTTGTGAAGCAGCAACCATCCAAGTTCGCTAAAGGAAAATCTAAGGGAATGAGGAAAAGTAAGAAAATTGTGACAATGAAGAAAGAAGAAGCAAAGACGACATGCTCTCATTGTAAGAGGGAAGGATGCGATGATGCTCAATGTTGGAAGCTACATCCTGAACAAAGGATTAAGAGGTTTGGAGGTAAAGGAAAGAAAACGACTATTGTGACAACGCAACAAAATTTGGGATCTAATTCAGGGGATGAAACTCAAGTCATAGTTGGAGTACAAGGTAAAACGTCCACTCATGCTAGTTCTTCTATTCTATCTCCTACTATTGAAAGAGAAAGAAGAAAGATTTTTCATGTAAGGGTGATTATTAAGCATACACAAGTAAATACTCCTTTTGATATTGGTTCCCAAGTTAATTTGATATATGAGGCAATCGTCAAGAAGTTGGGATTAGAAACGAAACCTCACAAGAAATCATCTCCTCTTGGTTGGGTTTGTGATAATATGAAGTTGCAAGTGACGAAGCAAGTGTAAACTTAGATTTTCTATCACTACGAAATTTATTAAAGAGGTTGAGTTAGATGTGCTTCCTCTTGATATTTTCAGAATTGTTATGGGAAGCCCTTATTTTTATGACAGGAAATCCATATTCTTCCAACATGAGAAAAAATATCTCCTCACTAAATATAGGGTTGAGTATACTAGAAGAGAGCACATCATGAAGACTAATTTATCACTTGTTAGTGCAAGGCAAATGAAGAGGCTCATCAATGCTAGCAAGATTTTTTTACTTATGGTTGTGAAAGAAAAGGATATCAAACAATATGGTTCTTTTTAAGGGTTGTGATCCATCTCATAAAGATGAATTGGTTAAACTTATTTCTAATTATGATGAGATTTTTAAAGAACCTGAAGGATTACCTCCTAAGAGGGAGATATAACATGAAATTCAACTACAAGAATGTTCCCCTCTTCCTAATAGTGGAATGTATAGGGTGTCCGTGATTGAAAGTGTAAAGATTAAGAAGCAAGTTTAACAGTTGATTGAGAAGGGAGTCATTAGACCTAGTTCCTCTCCATGTGGATCACCTATTGTGATGGTACCAAAGAAAGATGGTATGTGGAGAATGTGCATTGACTATAATGCACTAAATAAGAGCATGATAAAGAATCGATACCCTCTTCCTCATATCAATGATTTTTTTAGATCAGTTGAAAGATGCAATTTACTTTAGTAAGATAGACTTGTGAAGTGGTTATGATTTGATTCATATTGCAAAAGGTGATGTTTGGAAAACCACTTTCAAAACAAAGCAAGGTTTGTTTGAATGGTTAGTGATGCCTTTTGGACTTTGTAGTGCCCCAACAACTTTTATGCATGTGATGAATGATCTTTTTTTGACCATTCATTGATAAATTTGGGATTGTCTATCTAGACGATATTCTGCTATATAGAAGAACTTGAGATGAACAACTCAAGAGTGTTAGCATGAAACCGTCTTTTAGTAGGGAGGCAAGCAACATAAATCCTTTAATACATTGAAAGAAAAGATCAACACTGCAACAATGTTAGCATTTCCAAAATTTCAACAATAGTTCGAGATAGAGACAGATGTGTAGCATGCCTACACATTCATCTACATAAATATCTCCATTTGAAGTTTGTTTTGGGTACCTGCCAAAGTCTCCATTAGATTTGGTTTTTGGGAAGGATGTTGATTTTGATGAATAGAGAGATGAAGATATGGCTTGAAAATTTGTACATAAGATCTAGATGGTACATCAAGCAATGCAAGAACAATTGGAGAAGAACTAATCCCCGTATAAGGCTAGGCATGATAAATACATGATGGATCACCATTTCCAAGTTCATGATCGAGTTTGGTTAACCTATCTTTTCTAATTAATAGGGGAAGGTAAGAAGCTCAATCCAATATGGTATGATCCATTTACTATTTTGGAGAATATTGGAATTAATGCTTTCAGGTTAGATCTACCACCGTATATGCAAATTTATTCAGTTGTGAATGTGGATAATATGAAACTGTGTGAGTCACAGATGTTCATAGATTAGGATGAGAGTGTTCAAGTTCCTTTCGTTGACAATTTTTCTTTCAAATATCTAGATAAGTTGCAGGAAGATGCCATTCTAGACAGGAAGATGAGAACTTCATGTTGAGGAGATGTGGAATATCTTCGAGTGGGTCTTAAGGGAATTAATCCAGGTCAGGCATGGTGGATTGAGATAGGGAAAGTGAGGGAGTAATACCCTCAACTATTTGTTGAGTAGTTTACCTTTTGGTGGTCCAAAAGCTTCCCAGTGGGGAGGAATGTTCTAGGAGGATCCAAGATGGCCTACAATTCAAATTCCCCAAAGTTCGATGGAAACAACACCAAGTTGAAGAGCTCGATGAGACAATTCCAACATAACTTGAATCACATCGATTTGAGTATGTACGAGAAATTATCGCACCTTAAAATTTTGTGACAATAGGTAAAAAGAGTCAACCCTGCCATGACATGTGGCAACCTCTTAAGGTGATATGTGGCAGGTTGTATGGATGACACTTGCCAGTGATGCCAATGAAGAGGAGTTTTGAAATGTGTCGGTATTTGGTGTTGATACATGGCACTATGCAGCTAGATGACTAGGTGATGATAGTGCGAAAGGTGGATGAATCCTATGGTGATACATGTCCCAACCAGAGGGCACCATGTGGTGCCACTGAATGCAAAAATATGGATTAGTCTGATAGACTAGCATCAACAAGGTTTGAACTCGTAACCACCTGCATATTAACCAAACACGCCATTGAAAAGCCATGTGCAATCATTGTTATTATAGGTAGAAAATATTATATTTAAAGACCCGTTGTAACATATTACCAAAAAGGGGGAGGTCGCGGACTTGACCCCGTGACCTCCGTAATGGTTTCAACAGATATTATACCTTTGCCAATAAAATTCGATCTATCATAACAAGTGTGTGGATCAAGACACATTTGGTTACATGATATGGTATATATAGTTGGTATGTGCCAGGGAACTCGACAAACTAGTTAATTTAAGATGGGTTAATGTCATACATGGCATATGTTAATAATCAAATGCGCCAAGTTATGGTTATTGTCATATGGTTATTACATTTCTGCCACAAGTTAAAACAATATGTATCATATGGTTGGTGGTTATGCACCCAAGTGCAAACATAACATATATTTAATAAGTTGGATAATAATGAGAGCACATGAACCGAAATGTATTGGACGACATGTTGGGATGGTATATTTATTATAACAAAAGGATTTAATATGCGCCATATTTGTTATATTTTGTTACGTCATGGCCGCAACCTCCGGGAGTTCAACCCTGAGGCTGCAAACCCTCAAGTATTTATATACACAAAAGTATTGGTATTACACCAAAGCTTTATGGCTATGATATTATGGCCTAACACTTGTCTTTTAAGGCCTTGTTTTATATTGTATATTGTGTGTAAACAAAGTTTCAACCATTTTGAAGTGCAACAAATGGAGAGATAGGTTGATAATGGTTTGTAAAGGTCATTATGCAGCTACAAAAGAGACATATGTTGTGATTGCGAAAAAAATAATGGGCCCTACCATTTTGTAGCATGTTTATCATTGTTCTTGTGATAAAACATAGAGTTTTTCCCCTTTTGGAGAATTTTAAAAGGAGAGTTTTTGTGAGGGGTTCTTAAAGTCATTTTTGTAAATCTAAAGAGTAAAGAGAAATATTTGGAGATTTGGGAATTGATGTAATTGGAGTTATTTGCATCATAATTGAAGAGGCCACTCCATTAGAAGTGAACCCGGAGATGTAGCCCACACTGGGTGAACTCCGTTATCAATCTCGCTTGTGTTATTTTATGCTATTTGCAGTTGTTTGTTTATGTTTTTGTATTTTTAAGCTCTTATCAAGCATTGGTATTTCACATTCTATTTAAGCCCGATAAATCATAGGCTTGCAATCAAAGATCTTGATCAGACATGGTAGGGCCTAGCAGGACTTTGTGTGATGTGGAAGAACCACGAAGGCCAAGTGGCCATACTTGCTTATGTTGCAAGGTTAAATGATCAAATATTTAAATGGGCATAATTTTTTATTCAAACATTAGATCAAGAAAAAATTTATATTGTCGGACAACTCTTGATGAGTTAAACGTGATGGTGTAGTCCAAATTTAATTCCTCTAAGTTTGGGAAAGAAGAAATTGTGTTACCCTATTTCGATAAGGAGACCATGGAAGTTGGGCTAGTTAATAGTAACACCTCCCATTCTACCTAGAATACTCTAAGGGGGTGGGAGGGAGTGTTACAGAGTGGTATCAAAGCATCCAAGTTCAACACACAGACTGAATGGGCCTAGAAGGATAAAATATAGAACTTTTTTACAAAGTGTGGTGCTTTCTAGTGATTGTTGTTTTGTGTAAATTTGTGCTACTTGAAGCATTTTGATTATGAATTCCATACTAACTTGAATTTGGTGTTTCAAATAGCCTCACATCCATATACTTATTGCAGGTTTGTTAAGGTAATGGGTAAATAAGTTCTTTATATATTATTGGCTAATAGTTATGCATGTATAACGACACATAAGAAGACACTGGGGAATATTAAAGAGAAAAAAGGGATGAACAATATAATGGAGCAGTACAACAATGAGAAATCCCGACATCGGTAGGAAGAACAACCACTGGAGGAAATGAGAGAGGAAGAATCCCCTGATTGGATGGCCACTCTAAGAGTATAAGAGTTGAGTTGAGAAGATATAAGGAAAATAATGAAAGGATTTTCATGGATTGGGAGAAGCAAGAAGAAGTGAATGCAATTATACAACATAGCCCATCAAATTTTCAAAGGCTGAGGCAACACGATTTAGGTGCTAACTACCTAGGAAAAGATAAATGCAGGAAAATTCCATTAGGACTTGGAAAGCATGAATTGAGGGTCGATGGTGTTAAAGAAAACAGATCTAATAAAAGGCATAAGTAGACAAGTGAAGATACAGTGAGAGGTGTAAACCCACTAAGTACTCCAGAGAGGAGTTCAAGTAGTCATGAGCAGTTATCTAGTGTTGTAGCTAAAAAATATTAACAACAAAAAAGGAAAGGAAAATACTTCATGCCAGAATAATTTAAGAGGGAAATCCTTCCTTCATTTTATGGAGAGGTGAAGAATTTTGAGGAAGTAGAGGCATGGCTAGTAGGGATGAAGAAGTATTTCAAGGTGCATGATTACTCTAAGAATATGAAGGCGAGAGTAGCCATTTTTATCTTAAAGGGAAAATTTGATATCCGGTGGGAAGATTTGAGGAATGTAAAATATATTAGAGAGAAAGAGTTGTCATGGAGGATATTTGAGAAGTATTTCTAGGAAAATCACCTATCTGAAAGGTACTATGACAGAAATGCCAAGGAGTTCTATAAGCTCAAATTTGGGCAACTGATAGCTAATGAATATACAACCTGATTTTTGGAGTTGTTGAGATATGTACCTTACATCAAGGATGAGAAGACAAATATTCAAATATATAGCATTGGACTTCCTGAAGCATTTAGGGACATAATATATTTTGATGAGCCTAAACCATTGAAGGATGCCATTAGGAAAATGAAGTATTGCTGTGAGCAATCCAAGCGCAAGCCTGAGTTTAGGGCTAATTGGAAAATGAGGGGAAAAACTAGTTTTAAAGGGAAATGATAGAGGTCATCAAGATATCAACCAAGAAGAGGAAATGTGAAGTTGTCATTATTTCCAAGAACAAGTTTAAGTTGAAGACAATATTGTTGATAAGGACCAATTCTCTAACCCTACTGGAGTAGAAGCCGAGAAGTTCGTAGGAGGACCTATGCAGTGTTCGATGTGTGGAGAAAACCACTCACGTAGAGAATATCCTCAACAAAAACAAAATAGTTCAAGACTATACAATGTGTAAGAAGTAGACCATGAAGGATGTATCTCAAAGTGTGACATTGATCTATACCGCATCGGACAACAGGCAAATCAATCACCAAGCATCAGTGATTGAGATGGAAGGTGATGGACCTCCAAAGTAGACATAAATTGAGACCCATATGACCATCCTTCAACACATTAAACCTATATTTTTGCATTAGATAACATATTTTTAACTTTGATATGTTCATTAGGAAGGTTTATGGATAATTTCATATTTGTGCCTAATATTATTTATTTTTGTGGAATGTTGTGGGAATATTTGGGCAGATTACGGAGATTTGGAGGAGGAGATAATTTAGGGAATTGATCCCTACTATAGGAGGATCAATATTGAATAATAAATAAACAAAAGTTTCTGAAATTACTGCACAAATTATGGAGTTCTAATGATTGAGAAAATCTAGGGATGTGTTCCCTGTCATTTAATGTAGATTCCTAGTATTAGGAACCAAATCCACTAATTGAGGTATTTTGGAGGGGAAATCTTCCTCCTTTCTTGGGGAATGCTTCCTAATCATTTTGTATAAGTACCAAGTCGAATTTGCCTCTAGGGGTTGATTTTTCTTAGTCTTCTTGTGGAGAGAACTCATATTTTTGTAGCGCCACTTTCATTTCTTGTAGGGATGTAATTGTGTTGATGTAAATAATGAAGATTGGTGCCATGTTCAACTTCTAAATCCTGGTCTCCTTCATAGGACTCTAATTTTCCTTGGGCTTGGCCATCCCAAGAGCCTCAGAGCCCTTTTGTATCATTTACTTTTCTTCATTTTACTTCTTATTCACATGCATCTCTTGTTCTTGTATTTTTCTATTTCTGCATTTAGTATTAATGATTTCTTGTTATAGGATTGGGTTAAATGGTTGAAATAAGTTATTTTGCAGGATCACAAGAATAATTTCATCCTCGCAACAAATTTGGAAGGTCATAGTAATCATTGATCTATTTAGATTAGTTTTCTTATTCCAAAATCTAAATTTCTGGAAGTCCCTTGTGGCAAATAACAATAAATTTATGCTATTTTTTAGAACATTCTAACGAGCTCCAATCGAGTTGATTCCACTTGCATTAGATAAAAAAAACATTCTATTTAATAATAAAATTTACCCCATTGCATTGTTACTTGATTAGGTTAGGCGTTTGATACATTTACTAGCTCACTAGTTCTTGGATTTCTAAATTTTAGACTAGTAATTTTCTGTTATTTTTTAGCATGGGTTAACAGGGGTATTTTTGAGTGATTCCACTTGGAATGGAGACCTAAGAAGTCCTATTCAATAACAAAATTTGTCCCATCCAATTTGGATTTGATTTTCTTGGTCATTCTGTGAATTATAACTTCCTGTAGCATCCTGTAGTTTCCTGTAGCACTCTTCCAACATGTATATACTTGCCTAGATTTTTTGCTCAAAGAGATTGGTTTTTGTCCCTTAGGGTTGAATCATGACCCCTAGGCTCTAAATCAATGGTAGAGGAGGAATAAACACCACTTAGGACTTTCCTTTTTAGTTAATGACATTTACTTTATGCAATTAGAATAGTTTTTCCTTCATTGTATTTTCTTTCTTACAATAGGTTAAGGTTTCCATTTCGAGCATTTCATTTTCTGCAATTAGTTTAGGATTTGATTTCATTACTTCCACTCCATTACATCATGACAACGAAGGACGTACACAATGTATGCTACACACATAGTGTCGATACCTCTTAATTTTGTACAAACCCCGAGTTTATAATTAAAGTTGGTAGCCTTGGGAGTTGCAACATTATTGTTGCAATACTGAGGCTCATCACTTTTTGGTGCCGTTTCCGGGGAGGTGTCAAAGTATGCATTATTTTCTTCCTTAATTGGGTCATGTCTTTTACTTTCTGCAAAAACACAAAAAATAATTGCATTAGGCATCTTGCATTTCATTAGCATTCAAATTCATTTTTTTTTATAAAAACAAAAAAATACTTCTCCAACACCAACCCTCCATTTGATCACGTGGTGCAGTAAGAGCCAAATAACCATCCACTTTTGTAGGTAGAAGAAAAGGAGGTGGCAGAGAAGGTAGAAGAAATTTATGGAGATGACGACAATGAAGAAGATGCTCTTGGATTTCCCATTCAGATATTGATGTCAGTGCACATATGAAGAACATCCCTCCATCTTTCCTTCCCAACTTCCATGGTATAAGGTCAGAGGATCCGAAAACCTTTCTCTTTATTTGAAATCCTTTGAAGATCTTATGGTTACTTACTAAACACACAAATGTTGAGATTGTTTCCAGCAACATTAAAGGATAGAGCTCTTAAATGGTTCATGAGTTTAGGGACTAATTCAATAAGATCATGGAATGATATGAAAAAGATATTTCTAGAAAAATATAAAGATCATGATCTTAAAGAATAAATCTTTAGAATGAATCAAAAAGAAGATGTGAGCCTTGAGGATCTAATAGAGAGGTTCATGCATAATGTTAAGAGGGGAAAACTACAGGGGAAAACTACATCATTTGGGATCTGACACACTAAAAACCCTCTTACTTAGAACAATTAGGGATAGTGGATTGATATTCTTGATCTCAGGAGTAAAGATGATGTATACCAATTATCATTTGAATAAATTTGTGAAACATGCAAACAAATATCAAGAGGAAGGGCAAGATTAAGTAAATTAGCATCAAGATCAGTAAGTCAAGCTAAACTTTGGAATTTGTTTGATGACTTTAAAACAAAAATTCTTAACAATCTAAGCAAACAAGTAGAAATGTTAAGAATACAAAATGAGCAAAAAGAAGATGCTGATATTTGTGTTGTCCATGCAGAATCACATGATGTTAAATATCGCCCCTCATTACCAAGGTTGAAGAAATTTTACCAAGAGGACAATGGAGAAAGTCAATTGCTAATGCAACTATGTTATGTAGCTCCAATAGGACCATGGCATCCCATTTAACCTGATATGATGCAAGAGCCCAATTCACAATTTCAAGCTTATGCACATCCATCTCAAAGTAATTGGAACACACCCTTTCCTTGGCAACCTTGGCCATCTCAACCCAAAACTAATCTTGGCAACAAGGAGGAGAAAGTCCAATCTTGGACTTTCAAACTTGGACTTTCTCCTCCTTTTATCAGATGCTCCATAAGGACCTAGGCCATGCCCATCCATTACCCTCATCTATATCCACAATCTACTCATCATTCCCAAGCTTTTACCACTCATTTTCCTTGTTGTCCTAACATGCTATAGGCAGACTCTGTTTTGCTACATGAAACAAATATACATAGAGAAAAAAATTATTTTTTTCATATCTTTAAAACTGTGCATCTGTTTTCCAAGTTGTTCTATGGGAAGATGAATATGGATTTGTGGAGCGATAAATAGGTGTCTTTTAAACTCCTAATTACCTCACATTAATTATTAACCCAGGGACGACTTTTTGTTTCAAGAGTGTACTCAGTCTGAGGCGGCTATTTACTTAAGAGTAATGTTTTGCAGTATAGTGCTTAAAACCCAAAGTAAATGAATGCTTGAAAAAGAAATCTAATTGAAACAGCAAGAAACTGAATTGTTAAATCATTCATTCAAACAACCATCAATCGAGGATATAGTAGCAATAACTCATTCCTCTAGAAATTGATGCAAAAGGAATTAGAGTATGGATCATGGATCTGGGAGCATAATAGCATCTGCTGTGTCTCACGACAGCCTTGATCCTCCTCCCACACCAAAACAATAAACGCAAGTAAAAGGAAATGACAAAAAGCAGCATGAAATGAA
>APFE031013058.1:131529-152911 GCA_000404065.3 Pinus taeda | reverse complement strand
AGTTGAGGCCACGGGCACTAACAGGTGATCAGCAGGTAAAACCCGCGATCTCCGCCCAAAAATAAGGAGTTTTATAATTTTTTAAGTGTTTTAATACTATACGTGGGTTGGGTATATATGAACCCGCATATACACGCGTTTAACTCAGGGCAATGTCGCGTATAGGGAATAAAACACTGTTTTTTAGATTTTGGACCATGTCTGGAAGGAGGGGTTGCCCTATGCCATGAATGCAGCATCACAAACCATAATGGTGAGATTTGGAGCTATAAAAAAAGTAGTGGCTTTCAACCGAAAAGTTAGAAGAGGGAGGTCTCATCACGAGCTGACCTATTCATCCATGTTACTTGTGAGTGGCACTGCCATTAGTTGGTTAACAAGCCAAGACAATGGCCTTCATCTAAAATTAAAATAAGGTAACTCTGAATCCATGTCTAGTAAGTGGGACACAAACATTTCGATGGGTCAAAAGACACCCCTGCTGAGGTTATGGACACTTGTGGGCAACAGGGCTATGTCTGTGGTATTAAAGTTCATTGCATACTATGATTTTCTTGGCTATCTTTTTCTTTCCCTAAACTTATCCTTTTTTTCTTGGACAATGATTTTAAATATGATTTGAACTTGATGCTTTGAGTTATATCTTTCAAAAATCAAGAATCTTTAAGGATGTGGTACCCTTAGTAAAGGTTATTCTTTGTGCTATATTAAGAGGAAATTTAGTTTGAATCTGGATGACAACGGAATTTAGAGCGTTCAATAAAGAGGTTGCTAATTAATATCATAACGCATTTTGACTTTCATGGTATTTAGAGTGATGAATTACTCAATGATGACTACTCACAAGATGTTGGTTGGCAGCGATGTGTATTGATGGTGGTTGCCCCTAAATATGTGCTGCATAATCTAGGTACAAGATTGCTATAGTAGGTGCATGAACTTGTGGAAGTTATTTTGAGATTACACCTTTTCAACAAAAAATGATTTTCATTATAAGACTTTGGGCATAAACAAAACAAGGAAATCATTTGGGACAAGGTAACAAGTATGTACCATACCCTTTTGTCTATAATTTCTACTTTTTGTACCTAATATTGTTGCATTCTTACAATTGATATTTTCATTAGAACTGTAACATGGTTAGCAATCAGAACCTTCCCATCCATTTCGTAAATCCCACTTTACCCCTTGATGTTTTTTTTTCCTATCCCACTTATGTTTACGCCCGCTTGATGGTACTGTTCTTGGAATCCTTGTCATAAACTTCCTTCCCATTCTGAATTTTTCCATTTTCCCACTTCTTTGTTCCCCCATGAACTTATTACAGGATCTATTGGAGAAAGAGCAAAAGGATATGCTCAGAAGCATTAAAGAAATGGCGAAGCAAACCTTCCATATGATTGAGGAAGTCATGTTAAAGTCTAGCCCACGTTTTACCAAAATTCCCTATTTTTTTAGCAGATTTTATGCTTGCACTAGTACAATCACGTTGTAATATACAGTAGTGAAAGAAGAAAAGTGCCAGCAAAGCAGTGCAGTTTAGGCGGTGTAAGCAGATCAGTGCAAGTATGCACCATCCTTGCAATTTGGTATTTTTTTTGAGATAATTTTTCTTGAAATTGGTATAAATAATCAAAGAGTCCAACAAACACTCTGTTCTTGAAACAAACTTTATCTAGCATAGGAAATGTGATCACATAGAATTGCAGTAAACATCATTACGAATGCCCATAAATGTTTTTAATCTTGCTTTTTGCAAGGGAGCAACAACGCGACAATTGATTTCCTTGCATGAGGACATGCAAGAAGGTCAGCATGGGGGGATGTTGGGCCTCTGTTTTGCCTTGCTTTATATCACCTTTCACTCAAAATCACTCATGCTTTTGTTTAGCTTAAATAGTCATTCTCATAGTTTTGTGCATTCTCAGAGATAATAAGTAAGTATTTGCTATTCCTTTGTTTTAATGAGATTTAAACATTAAAGGCATATTTAATGATAGTGTGTGTGTTTGCAGGTTTAGAAAGTTGGTTGTATGCCTATTTTGATAGAGGCGAAGTTCCTGCACCACACATTCTTGCACTAGTACCGGTAGGGTTCTTGCACCAGCATTGCAAATTAATAAGTCTGCTCAAAATTCACATAATTTCTAAATTTCCAATTTTGACCTCAGTTTTTATGCAAATGGAGGTGAATTATGGAAATTCGAGAAAATTGGTTTTTCAAAAATATAACCAATTACCCATAACCAACACCGTTTCCTGAGATTCAAAGTATTCCAAAAGTTACGAACATGTCTTTGAAACACTTTTATAAAAAAAATTGTTTTCTCTAGAATTCTAGAAAACACAGTTAACAAGTTTCCAGACTGCCAACTTCCACCTCGATTTTTGTGCAGATGAAGGTAAATAAAGAAATTCCGTGATATAGGTTTTTTTTCCCAGTATAGGAAATTGAGTAAGGTGTGGGCTGTTTTCCAAAATACATAATGGTTGAGGAGAAACAAAGGGTGCTCTAGAGGCAATTTGTTAAAATTACCAAATTTTCTAGAATTTTAGAAAAATCCCAGAATTGGAAAATTCGTATTAAATATTTATTCTTTTAATAGGGGAATGGTTGTACTGTTATACTATGTAATTATAATTGGTTGGGATTCAATCCCCATATTCCTTGCAAAGGAACAAATTGTTTTAATCATTATGAAAGATTATAAAAGGAGGAATGATGTACGTAGAGAGGACGGTGGAGGAGCGATGCTACAACAGTGTTGTTGTAACTTTGTTTTACTGGTATCGCTCAAATTTGGGTTGGACTCTATAATTCATCATGTATTTTCCTTTATGATTTAATAAGAAAGGGAGCTCCACCTTATGTTCATAAATTGTGTTTTCCTTATGTTTGACAGCTGATGAATTGATATAATGTTGAGCAGCATTTCTATTTGAAAGGGAAATGTGCTGGTTGGCTAGGGCCCAACCAACCCAACACATTCTCCTTATTTTCTGTTCTTGTAATTTATGTTTTAAACTGCCAAGTGTGATTTAATTTATAGCATCTAAATTCATGTTTGAGTGAAAGCAGATCTGTAGCGTGAAGTAGTTAAATTTCCTTTCCTTGCATCTAATTTTGGATTGGTTTTCCTTGCCTGGTCCAGGTAGGATAAATTACCTGCACCAGTGCACGTTGGTGTGCTATTCACTTTCTACACGTTTTGTTTGGATTGATTTTCCCCACCTGGTCCAAGCAGGAGAAATTACCTGCACCGTGCACGTTGGTGTGCTATTCACTTTCTGCACATTTTGTTTGGATTGATTTCCCCACTTGGTCGAAGTAGGAGAAATTACCTGCACCAGTGCAAGTTGGTGTGCTATTCACTTTCTGCAAGTCTGTATGATTTGGTTTTCCCGCTTGGTTTAAAATAGAAGAACTGAACCTGTACCAGTGCAAGATTGTGTGATGCAGCAAGCCTTTTAGTTTACTTCTAACAACTTTATTGGTTTCACTAATATTTCATGACAGGATAATTTATAAAGATTGTTTCTATATTTTTGTACTTTGATAAACTCAAAAACATTCATCTTTTTGGTATGCAATTTGGCTTCATAACACTTGCAATAATTAAGCACTGATTCCAAGAATTAAATGTTAAAGTGTAAGGAGCTCTAATCTGGTACAAGAACCAGTTTCTTGTTACCGGATCTGAGTTCTTTGGACTTGAGAAAGTTCAAGCCCTTGCATGAAGAAAAAACGCTTTTAGGATAGACATCATTTTACACCCTCTGCATAAATCGTTGTTCCTGCACTAGTGCAAGCAGACGACACTAATGAAAGATAGAATATTATGAGAAGGAAATCTTTACATAAGCAGGTTTGAAGGGCCCATCTGTAGAAGACTACTAAAGTGTCTTTGCTAAAGAAAACACACACTCAATAGATAATCAATAGTTAGCTAGAGTAATTGCCCCTTTATTTCTAAATCTCTTTTGTAAGTACATTTTCGTTAGTTCCAGTCTCAGATTATTATGATGGTTCAAGTTGCCTTTTTCTCTTTATAGCTTGATTCTGAAAGCTTTTCTTTAAAGTAGGAATTTCTATCAGGAAAATTCATACCATCTCTGGCATTTCCTGTGCTTCATCTCTAAGTTTACAAATCCCTGGGTTGACAATTAACTGTTGAGGAGTTTGCTTAAGTGAAATTCCTGCACCCAACAATCCACTTGTTCAAGAAATTGATTTTCCTCGTGTATCTTAGCCAATCATTGTGATATGGCGATGGTATGCATTGTCACTCTTGCTTCGTCATATTGTTGCTACAATTCCCAGGCCTCCATGTTTAACCTCTGTAGGTTAGGATCCTCCTGCAGAGTCATAATGACCTCCATGGACTACTCAAAGAGCATAGTGCAATCCGCCACTATGGCATCTACTTTTGCGACTGCATCCTTTACAGTTGTCGCGCGGTGTTATCTAACCTCTGGTGGAGTTTAAGGTTGTGACTTTGTTGAGCTAATTTGTTTACCGAAATTAACACAAATATTTCTTATCAATCCGGGTTGGTAACACTTTGAGGCAAGTTCACTATGTATGAATATCAGATGTAATCAAACCTTGAAAGATAAGTTTTCAAAAACACTAAAGCAATACATACTACAACTCCAATTCACTTGGTTTGAAAAGAGGCAAAACACTGAAATGGTTCTTAACTCAAGAAGTCCACCTCTACCTCAATTACTACTTAATGAATTAGAGATTGAAACTAAGAACTTAAGATGGATAAATTATCAATAAAATAAGGCTCCTAACTTAAGAGACACATAATATATTTCATCATAATTCATTCACCTTAATGCTAAAATCATATAAGAAAACTGCTTGCATGTAATGAAAGGAAACTAGTTCTAGTTCACCAAGTTAACAGAAGGAGTGCTCAACTTGAGCACTTTGTTTTTCCAACTCAATAAAATGATGAACAAGTTAAGATTTAATGAAATCAATCACCATACATTAACCATAAACCAATTTGTAATAAAGCATGGAACTAGTTCTACAACAATCAGATTACAGGAAATGAAACTAGTTAACAAGGAAGTGTACTTAGCTTGGAATCGGGGTCCTCCACCCTTGCCTTGCACACTTGAAGAGTGATATCAGAAGCTCAAATTCAGTCACACATCCATATAATTAAACAGCAAAATAACAATAGAACAAGTCTTCAAATTAAGTCTCCAATCCAAAAGTGTTTCAGCATAAAAGTATAATAAGTCAATACATAAGCCATCAAAGTTTTGGCTTTTAAATAGAAGTCTCATGAAACAAAATGATATAAAATCACTCAAACAAACCCATCTACTCTTATCCATATATCTAAGTCGAATTCATCACTCCCATCCCAAGAGATATGGTCAATCCCATAGAATCTCAAAACTACCCTATTTCTATGGGATTTCTGAATGACTAGTCATGATTGACTAGCACCAAATGGGCCTAATAAAGCTTGTTCTGTTTGAACTAGGCATATCTAGCTTAGTCCTAGTTCCCAAGCTGTCCATCGATGCATCCAATTCATGCCCAAGTTCCCTGCAACCATATCAACCATATAGCTATTATGGGAATTTCTAAATCTACCAATTTTTGCACTCAAAACCAAATTTTCATAAAACCTTTAGAATTTTAAAAATTAAAATTAAATACCTGAATGGATATAAAATACATCAAAATGGAATTAATAAAGTGAAGAATGGATGATAAATAGATGGATTAGTAAGTTTCTTAGAGCAAAAACAAGACCAAAACTGAGGGCCAACATCTCCCCCTTGCTAATCATCAAGCATGTTCCGATGCTTGCTTATTCCTCTTTGATCTTCTTCTCTCTGTAGTAGATGCGGTTCCTGTAGATGCTTCCTGTTGTGTTGCCCTGACCAAACAATCCAAACCTGAGTCATGTCCTTCCCTGAACAAAGATGCTTTTACCTTCTACTTTTCATACTTTGCCTGCCACATGTTCTTTTCCTTTAACCATTTAAATGCCTGTTTAGAAAGTAGATCATTTTTCTAATTTAATCTCCCTAGCTCTTCATTTAACTTTTCATTTGCCTTGACCAACCTAGTATTATCCTTCTTACTTGCCTTGTTTTCCTCTTTTAACTGTTTTTCCATAATTTTACTAATTTCAAGTTGGTTAGTTAAGTCCTGGATTCTTCCCAAATTGATTTCTTTTTCAAAATCCTGTGTAGTTTTAATTAATGATGCTGCTGCATCATCATATGAAGAATCCCTCTCAAATACTTCCTGTGCAATGTCATTTTCTACCTATTTCCTTGGAGAATATGTGTCTACTTCCTCTTCTATGTCAATGGGACTGTTATTCTTAAATCTTCTGGGAATAGACATAACAGATACTTCATTTTCCTGCATGGCCATGTTACTTTGTTGTTTAGCTCTAGTTCAAGGATACAAGGGTGAACTCATCAATCCTCGTTTTCCTACTCTACTTTATCCTGCACTTCATTTACCTATTCATTAAACTGGTTTCTAGTCATGAACTCCCTCCAAACTATGTCTTGTGATCTCACTTAATACTCAACCAAGAGTTTTATCAATCCTTGGTGGTAAATCTGTGCTGCTTTGGGCCTGTGTTCATGTCTCAATGTTTCAATCATTCTCAAGAGGCTTCTAAAGAGGAAATATGGCAAGTTAATCCTATCTTCTCCCTTAATATGTTGTAAAAGTCGGATATGATATAGGTGGGCAACACTATATCCTATATCACAAAAAAACTTCTAGATGACTAGAACCAACTCACCCCATGGTTCATTGAACCATTCCCTTGGTATCCCCTTGGTTCTATCAAAAGTCCCTTTCCTGTTCTTTTCAAGGAAGAAAGTCTATGCTTTCTCCTTGAAGTGCAGGCCTTTGTGATATTTTTCACCTATCATTGGAAGATCTAGAGCTTGGGAAAGATATTCCCGAGTCACAGGAATAATAACATCTCCTACTCGTGTTTGGTCCTGACTATAATTGTTTATGAAGTCCCTGGTTATCTCTTCACTGTGGCCATCAAACTTTTGCAAAAAACCTATCAGTCCTGCTTGGTAAAGTTTTTCTATAGTTTCCTTCCTCCAGCTCTCTATTTGAAATTTTGGCTCTACTCTGGCTAACATTGTTTCTTAAAACCAGTGGATATATGCTTCTGCTGTCATTAATTTCATCTTAACAATAATAATTTACAACTACCGTTCTTTCCAAAATGAAATTCTGAAATCATAGAAGCTTACTTTCTCTTTCACAACAATTTTAATTCAATTTCCTTGGCCTTTGTTTACCCTCTTTCTGCAGCAACACAGTTTTTAAATCCCTTGTCCAAACAATCAAACACCTGTATATCTCTGTCAACATGCTAAACTCTGTCCGGAAAACAAAATACATATGAAAACAACATTTCCATAATGGGCCTTTGGTTTTCTAATGTATTTGTTTAGGCATTATTCTTATATTGCTCCATATATGCCTAACACCCTGCACTGTGTATATACTGTCACCAAAATCAAGCAGCGCATTCACTGTGTATATACAGTCATTAAAAACAAATAGTGTATTCATTGTGTATATACAATCACTAAAAACAAATAGTGCATTTTCTCAAATGGCTCGGCCTGTATATCTATATAAAACTTGAAAATCAAACAGTGCTCGGCCTCAAATATAAAAACTTTGAAAAACCAAATAGCACATTTAAATAATATGGGATTTAAATGGCTCAGCCTCTATATCAAATCACAACATATTTAAATGGCTCGGCCTTTTGAAATCTTTGAAACACATCAGCACATCTTAATGACTTTAGCCTTTGAAAAACAATAGTGCATTTAGATGGCTCGACCTTTTGAAAAATTTGTTATACTTTGCATTCAAATCCCCTGTATCAACTCACAATCTACATGTTTGTTACAGGTTATTGCCACTTAAAACCATGCAATGTATCAGCCATTCAAACAATAAAATAAACCAAGCAATCCAAAACAAAATCGGCTATATACACATCAAACATTGCATCCTCGGTGCTAGCAAATATGACTCTGCCTCCTCTGTTATATAAGCTCTATTTCAACTTGCAAAACTACACATACGAGCTTATGTGGTTGATGTGGTTTACATGCAACAAGATACAATTTAGATTGTGCGTTATTTCTTAACTTGCATGCCGTGATATATGAAATTATACCAACGAATCTTATCACCTACTTGTGTTTCATTAAACTGCTGCCAACTGACCTTAAAGTTATTACTTTTGGAGTTAATGCATAGTTTCAGCATTTTTACCTAGCTGTCAACGAGCATTGAGGAGTGTTAAATGGCACTCTGAATCCCTGTAGCTGCGTTTGGCTGACTGGTGGCAAGAGCAGGTGCGTTGGTCATTAAATCACAGGGAGTATTCAACACATGTCGTAGTTTCCGAACTAAACAAATCACACCGTTACCTGAATATATCCCGAAAGTTCAGCGATCAGTCGGCGTTGCATTCGGGACAGTTTCCTTCTTATATCTCCACAAATCTGCTTCAGTTTTCCCTTTACTGGCTTGCAACTATGCAGCTCTCAACACAATCGTTCTGAGCTATTCGATGATGATGAATTTGTTTTAAACAGTGCAGGAAACCATCGGCTAATTCATGACCGTTTCATGGGTGTGCTTGCACTAATTCTTATTGGCGCTACAACGTATGGGGGTCCTATTGACCAGTCGCCTGACTGTGTCATGAGGATGCCCAAATTATGTTTGAAATTTGAACGTATGCACATAACTCCTTACGCAGTGCATAGTCCAATGGGGAATGGTCGTCATGCCACGTTGTTTACCGCGTACATGTGTTGTAGCCTGCGTTGTGTGATGTGTTGGTTTGGAGCTCAGGTGGATTTTCGTTATACTCATGACCTTCTCTACCTTAGTTGCATGTCATATGATTTCCGCACTTCATAGGACCATCATATAAACTATAGTGTGTGCTATAAACTTGCTTGGCACTCATTCATTGATATGCAATAATTTTGGACTATGCGAAAATTGCAATAACCCTTTGCCAATATGCAATACCCTGCTGCCACGTATAAATTTGACTTTGTATTGCATGTGGTTGTATTTCATTATAGGACCTCATTCCATTAGCGCATTATACCAATGTTTTCATATTGCATATGTTTCAAATACATTCCCATATTACACATTATTTGCAAGTGCATATTATTAAATAGATTTCCATATTGCGCATGAACTCCAAAGTTATATGCACACCTACATATTGCGATTATGTACACTTATAATTTTAAAATGACCACCTTGGGTCATTTTGAAAATTATCCCCATTTCTAATCATTGATTTGTATGTGCAGGTGGAAAAATGTTGAACTAATATTGAAGAACATTGTCCTCGTTTGGTCCCATTATGCTCCTAAAGAAACCTACTTAGGGGGTAATGAACATGAAATGAATGTGTATGTACATGAAATGAGATGTATAAAGGTTATAGGATATGTATAAGGAATATAGGGTATATTATGTACAGGAATAGGGATGATAAGAGTAAGGAATAGCTTCAAGTACTAATTTCAACTTAACAAAACTAAAAATTTCTAAGAAAATTTTGAATTTTCAAGCACAAAATGACTATACACATATACTCCCCTGGATGATGTTTGTGGGATGAAAACAATTGCTCTCAGGTTGTAGATAGATTGAAAAGTAGAATTTATTGTCGCTCCTTGTTCTGCATGCTCTGGTTCTTGAATTGCTAACTGTCGTTTAGGTCCCTCTGTAATGACTTCATGATTCAGGTCCCAATTGCTATGTACATGTTGCTACTGATATTTCAGGTCCCTCTGATACGTTTGCTCAGGTCCCAGCTGTTAACAATACAAGTTCCATCTGTACTTTGACTGCACAACGAAGGTCTTGTGCAATCCTCTCCCTTGCTTGAGATTTGACTTGTCCTCAAGTCAGATGTGTGTGGAGGATATCCTGCAATGAATTCGTGTTTGCTTAGTGCCAGTTTCCTGGTTTTCACTAGCAAACAATTTATTTTTATTCTATTTTTTATATTTATTTGTTTTATTTATTTATTTATTCTGCTTCAGGACTGGAAGATGGCTGAATCTGTGGTGCCATGATTTCTAGTTCTATATCTTTTACCAGTTGTTTCATAAATGCTTCCTTGCTAATAGGACTATTATAAACTTTGAGCCTATGTCCGTTTACCAAAAATGATGTGGGTTCCTGGTCAATTGTCCTGATCTTGACTGCTCCATTGTCAAAGATTTCTTCGATTTCATATGGGCCTAGCCAATGTGTAGTGAATTTGGCTTTGAAATCCTTGAATTTGGAGTCGAACAGTAGTGCCCAGTCTCCCTTGTGAAATGTCTTGTGTTTGATAAATCTGTCGTGCCACTTCATTCTTTGTTGCTGTACTAATGTGGTATGTTCTATGGCCTGCTGACGATGCTCATCTAGTCGATTTAATTCTATGATCCACTGCTGTTGTGCTTCAGACAGGTCCAGTCCTAGTTCAGCTGCCAGTTTGTATGTATGTATCTGAAACTCGATGGGCAGTAAGGCCTCTTTTCCGTATACCAACTGGTATGGGTTGAAGCCAGTTGTATTTTTCCATGTGATTCTATAGGCCCATAGTGCATCCCTTAATTTTTCAGACCAATCTTTTCTGTTCATCTGTACTGTTTTGGTCATGATATTTTCTAGGACTTTATTTGTTGACTCGACCTGCCCATTTTCTTAAGGATAATATGGTGTCGACTTCCTGTGCTTGATCTTGTATTTATCTGTAAGATCTCGTACCAACTTTGAAGTAAATTGTGTTCCTTGATCTGTTACAATTTGTCTGGGTACTCCATATCTGACAAAAATTTCTTCAAAGAGAAAGATGACCACTGTATTTTCTATTGCTCTGGTGACTGCCTTTGCCTCTACCCACTTGGTGACATAATCTGTACATACTAAGATGTACCTCTTGCCATTTGATGGTAGATTGATATGTCCGACAAAATCTAGCGCCCATTGCTCAAATGGTTCGATGAGGACTTGTGGTTTGAGCGGCATCTCGTCTGCTACTATTGGTCTCCCTGTTCTTTGGCAACTATCACATTGCTTGACATATTCCTTAAAGTCTTTGAAGATGGCTGGCCAGTAGTAGCTCAATTTCTGCACCTTGTAGGCTGTTCGTTTGTCTGCAAAATGACCACCACATGGTTCATCACGACATGCTTTCAGGATGTCTAATATTTCATCTTCTTGCACACATTTTCTGATTATCAAATTTGAACCAGTATAAAACAAATCACCATTTACCCAACTATATCTAGAGCTTTCTCTAATAATTTTTCGTTTTTGTTTCTTAGAGAATTGTGCTGGAAACTTCCCAGAAGATAAATAATTTTCTATGTCTGCAAACCATGGCGTTTTCACTGTTATTGCAAACAGGTGTTCGTCTGGAAAGTTGTCTACAACTGGATTTGGATCATTGGGCAAATTTATGTGGGACCAAAAGTCAGCCACTTGGTTTTCTTTGCCTGGTCGGTCTTGTATTGTGATGTTAAATTCTTGCAATAACAGTAACCATCTTGTTATTCTCCCATTGGTAATGGGTTTATTCATCAAATATTTTATTGCTGAATGATCTATATGAATAAAAACTTGGTAACTTGTTATATAGTGCCTGAATTTGTTTATTGCATGTACTATGGATAACATTTCCTTTTCTGTGACTGTATAGTTCAATTCTGCAGGTCTTAAGTTCTTGCTTATGAAGTATATTGCATAATTGAACAGAATCTCTTTCTGCCCAAGTGAGGCACCTATCGCGGTATCAGATGCATTAGTTGAAATATGAAATCGCAAAGACTAGTTTGGCCCATGGAGAATGGGTGCAACTGATAATTTTTCCTTTAATATTTGAAATGCATTTTGACAACTATTTGTCCATTGAAATTCAACATCTCTTGCTAATAGTTTGAATAGAGGTTGGGCTATTTTACTAAAGTTTTCAATGAATCATCTATAGTAGCCTGCATATCCCAAGAAACTTCTTACGTCTTTTTGTGTTGTAGGTGGCATTAAGTTAACTAGGACTTGGATTTTTGCTGGATCCACCTTAACTCCTGAAGCAGAAATATGGTGTCCCAAAACTATACCTTTTGTCAACATCATATAGCATTTTTCATTGCTCAATGACAAATTTGTTTCTATACATCATTTCAAGACTCTCTCAAGATTGTTGAGGCAATCATTATATGTATTTTCATAAATTGTGAAGTCATCCATATAAACATCTACACATTCATGGACTAGATCAGTAAATATTGCAAGCACTTCTCTTTGGAAAGTCGCAGGTGCATTACATAAACCAAATGGAAAAACATTATATGCATAGGTTCCCCATGGGCAAGTAAATGTTGTCTTTTCTTGGTCTTCCGTTGCTATTCTAATCTAATTGTACCCACTAAACCCATCTAAGAAGGAGAAAAATTTCTTTCCAGCTAATGAGTCTAGAACCTGGTCAATGAATGGTAGGGGAAAATGATCTTTTAATTTGGCTTTGTTTAATCTCGATAGTCTACACATAGCCTCCATTTTCCATTTTTCTTTGGTACTATTACCAATGGAGAAACCCGTTGACTATCTGAAATAGGATAGATGAATCCAACATTTAACAATTTTTGCAGTTCCTCCTTCACTATTTCTTTCATCATGGGATTCATTCGTCTTTGAGGTTGCCTTACAGGTTTGATTTGATCATCTGTATAGATGTGGTGGATACCTGGGATGGATTCCTTGCATATCAGTATAATCCTAGGCAAAAGCATTTGAGTATTTTTGTAATAATGCAATTGCCTCTTATTCTTGTGCTGATTGCAACTGGTTTCCAATGTTCAAATGTTTTCCAGGATATATCTCAATTGTTTCTCTTGTTGGATTGGAGATTGTGTTTACAGGAAAGATGTCTATAAAAGAGTTTCACAAAGTTTGAACAGTATAAGTTTCCTGAAAACATTGGTTCAAAAGATTACTTGCAGCTTCATATTGGATCTCTCTAAGTTGCTCTGAAATATTTGGTTCCGAAATGAAAAGATCCATTAAGTCTTCATTCTCCTCTTCTTCTCTAAGGTCAAAGAATTGATTTATACTTAAAACTAATTTATTTTGTTGCTGTTCTTGAGTTTCAAGTATTGATTCTAAAGAAGATGATTGTGCAGGTGAATAAAGAGCAATGTGTTTCCTTTCATCTCCATGTGAAATAATAATGCTTCCTGATCTGCATCTTATAAAGGCATCAGCAGTAGCTAACCATGGTCTGCCTAATATTAGAGGATGTCCTCCCAAATTGTTTTTTGGTTGCAAGATAAGGAAGTCAACAGGATATTCCCATGAATCCAAAGATACTATGATATCTTCTAACATTCCTTCTGGAACAAATTTAGATCTGTCTGCTAATTCTATAATTGTAGAAGTTGATCTAATGTTGTTTAAATGCAGAGTTTTCATTGTCTTCATAGTCATTACATTTATAGTTGCTCCCAAGTCTATTAATGTATTTGGTACTGAGAAATTATTTATTGAGATTGTAACCATAGGGATACCAGGATCAATATATTTCTCTACAATAGTTTGTGTAGACATGAGGCTTGCTAACTTGCCAATGACTTGGATTGTAGTAGGATACTTCTTCTTTTTACCTGTTTTCTTAATGCACAATTCCTTTATTGTTTTAACATAAATTGGTATCTCTTTAATTGCCTTCAATAAAGGAATTTTTACATAAGCATTTTTCAATTCATCTAAAATATCAAATTCAGGAAGGGTCATCTCCTTTTGTTGTTCCATTAACCTCTCAGGATAAGGTGGTGTTTGGGTTATAATGGTTTTCCCTTTCTAAATTTGTGTTTTAGATTGTGATGTTTCATGTGATTCCTTGTTCAATTGGATCTTCTATGATTGGTGGAGAATCCTTTTTAAGCACCTTTCCAGACCTTAAATGGACATCATTTAGAGGAAGAATAGAATATGTCAGAAAATATGCTGCTTCCTCTACAGTGTATGTAGACTTGTCCACTTTATTGTTTGGATTTTCCACTGGTTGGGCTGGTAATTGGGTTGGTCTGGGTTGGTTTGAGGGTAGCTGTAACTATTGTGGTTGAGTCAACAATGGTGGTGGATTCTGCTGTGTAAATGGCATGGATTGTGGATATTGCGGATATGGAAATGGCTGTTGGTATTGTTGCTGGTATTGTTGTTGATACTGTTGAGGTGGTTGGTTTCCATAACCATATCCTCTCCATCCTTGTGCAGGTTGGTGTGGATATTGTTGTGGAGGCCAAGCTTGCCATGGCATTGGAGGATTCCAAAGATTTTTAGGTGGATAGAGGTAATTTTGTTGAGGGAATTGTTGCGGATTTTGTTGGGGCATCCTAGGTTGCCATGGTCTTCGTGGTGCTACATAATAAAAACCTTATATTCCTTGCACCTCTTCCATTGAGTTCATTTTCAATTCTTTCAATCTTAGACAATTTTCTGTTGAATGATTTTCTATACAAAGACCACATACCTGAATACTATCCAAGGGACATTCTCTTAATGGATACTTCTTTCTACATTTGGAACAAAAGATTGCTAGAGCTTGTTCTTGTTCTTCCTTCTTCTTATTTGCCTTTAGAACATCTACTTGTGTTCCCAATGTACTTAAGAGATCAGTTTTGAAGTTTTCCAATAAGCTCCCTATTTCCACTCTTGTTATCCGTCCTGCTGCTAACTTTACTGCTTTTGAACTTGCTTCTCTCTTTCCAGTTTTTGATCTTCCTCTAGAATATTTTTGACATAACTCAACAATTTCTTCGAATGGTAGGTTTGAAATGTCTCCTTTACCCATCGCATTCAAAATGTCAAGGTATTCATCCATTAAACCCTTGAGAAAGATTGTTCGAATGGTTTCTTGATTTAAAGAGTGTTGTTTAGATTTTCGTAGATTATATGCAAATATTTCCAAATATTCCTCTAAACTTTCATCTTCTTGTTGTTTCATTCTGAAAACATCTTCCTTTGAATCTCTAGATCTACAATAAGCTTGATATTTTTTAAGGAAGACTGATCTCATCTCATCCCAAGAATTTATTGTTTGCTCTCCTAAACCCATGAACCATTTTAAAGCTGCTGCTTTTAATGTAGCAAGAAAAAGACGAAGTTTGTGTATGTCATCAGTGTATCCATATGTTCTACATAGAATATCAAATTCAAACATAAAATCATCAGGATCTTCCATTGACATTCCATAAAAATTTGGCAATACAGAAGGTGGAATATTTTTCATTTTCACCTCTTCTCCTAATATTGCACTTGTATCCACTATTGGAAAGCCAAAAGTAGCTTCTTGATCACGACCATCTTCTTATCTTTTCCGATCATTTTCTTGTTTTTCCTCCTCCTCTCTTTTTCTTCTCCATTCTCTTTGTTGTCTCTCATATTCAATTCGTTGTTCAGGATTGAAAATAACAGATCCATGTCCCTCTTCTGCGATTGGTTTAGTTGTTTCAATTTTAAGTGGAGATTCAGGTTGTTCAAAGACAGGTTGATTTATAGATGGAAAGGCAGGTGGTTTTTCTTTAATAATTTCCTTTTGTTTTCCTGAAGTTGATGGTTGTTTTTGTTTTTCTTCCCAAGCTAACAAAGTTTGCCTCTCAATTAAAGTTAACCTTTGTCAAGTTCTTTGCTTTTCTTCCAATTCCTCAATTATTGGATTACCAGTAACTGGGGTTTTTGATGATCGTATCTCTACTTGTGGGGGGTTTTTAACAAATCTACCTTGAGGATCTCTCTGTCTAGGCATAAAGAAACATAACTAAAAGGAATGTAAGTAATGTTTTTGATTTTTTAGAAAAGTTTGAAAGTTATCTTCCTATTGACTATGCTGATATTTGCCTCCCCGGCAACGGCACCAAAATGTTGAGCTAATTTGTTTACCGAAATTAACGCAAATATTTCTTATCAATCCAGGTTGGTAACACTTTGAGGAAAGTTCACTATTTATGAATATCAGATGTAATCAAACCTTGAAAGATAAGTTTTCAAAAACACTAAAGCAATACATACTACAACTCTAATTCACTTGGTTTGAAAAGAGGGAAAACACTGAAATGGTTCTTAACTCAAGAAGTCCACCTCTACCTCAATTACCTCTTCTTGTTCTCTATGTTTCTTTATGCATAAAAGAGTGTTGTCTAGATCGACACCGCCCTGCTCTGAGTGTTCTTTTTCCTCCGTTTGGGGCAAAGGATATTTTTGACTTCTATTAGAGCCGCACTTTTCCTTCTCTGCTTGCTCCTTTTCAATGCGCTCTGCTTCTACGTGGGCCTTCTCCTCGGTCTCATTCTTCCTATTTTCTACCAAGTGTTGCACCTTCAGTTGGGCCACTTCCTGTTTCTACTTCTCCACAGACTTGCTAGCCCTTGCAGCCAAATCTGATGGTGTGTGCCATTCTGCTGGGCATCACTTGAGGACCTCTTGTTGGCTTGTTGGGGCCTGACCCGGGTTCAAAGGTGATTTAGCTTAATAAATCCCGGTACTACTGGCCCTTTTGGTAACAGTCCACGAAGCACGGACTGAGGTCTCACCTGAAGTAGTATGGGAGGGTGCTAGAACCAAGTTTCCACACTCTGGAGATGTCCGATGAGTTCAAGTGGTCTACGGTTCGACCTTGGGTGCACGTTGCTACCCAGACTTACCCGTACCTCACAGCTTGAGATGCTGCCTTCGCGCAACCCTACTCGGGGGCTGAATGCTATTATTACCAAAGTTCTTACTAGTATTCCACCATTAATTGATTAACTTAACTTACTTGAATGTGTAAAGTATACTTAGGAATATAAATAATTCATCACGTAGTAAATAAATAGTATATTTGCAATTGATATCAAACATGTAGTAACTCAAGAACATATACACAGAATTTGGATAAAACTTCCTTTATTATTCTCTTCTTCAGTTATAGACCCCACTCCACCTTGCACACTCAGCTGCAGGGGTTCGCGCACTCAGCTGCGGACAACTAGGCCTCTGCACACTTAGTTGCAGAGTCTTTTCCTACTCTACGACCCAAGATGCACTTAAACACTTTCTCTGTGCTTCTACTTCTCTATCTCATACTTCCCTCTAACTAGCTATCTTCTACACTTAGAGCCTCACTCTATTTATACAATCCCATGGTCTGCGGACCATGGGTAGGCCAACATTACATTACGAACTAGGGCGGACAACCCTATGACTCTAACATACTTCCGCGCCCACAATCCGTGAGTCTTTACAACATCATTAAGTTAAAACATGGGCTTTGAGCCCAAAAACATGTCTCGAGGGGATTCCATGCCCAATAGGCCCCCAACACAAATATCATGACTTGCCCTTAATTCACTCTATCGGCATGGTGATCTTGGCACGGAGTTCCTCCAACTGTCCTCGAACTGTGTTGATGTCGACAGCGCACTGAGCCGCTGCTTGCTGGATTTGTTGCATCCTCTGTTATGAGACCTCCATCTCTAGGGTGCTTCTCTGCATTAATGTGTGCATCCCTTGTATGTGTGCCAACTTTCCTTCGATGTTTTTTGTGATAGTGAAAGCCTCATTGATCCACAGATGGACACGCTCTTTGAGAACTGCCTCCTTATGTCGCGCCGCATCCACCTGTTCCTTCAGTGCCTTAGCTTGCTAAATCCTTGCAAGTTGCTGAGTGAGGACTACTAGCTACGCAGTTCCTCTGACACTATCGTATTACTACTGTAGTTCTCGCGCCTCTGTCTCTAGGCGCTGGATGTTGGGGTCTTCTTGCAGAGTTGTGAGGACCTCAAGTGCTTGCTCCAACAAAGTGGTATAGTCTTGCACTGCACCTCCAATTTCTTCCAACCCCGTTGCAATAGCACTAGCGTGTTTTTCTCGGACCTCTGGGAGAGTGGAAGGCTACGCCTTTAATCACAGCCCGGCGATCTAAAGATTCAGCTCCAACTGCACCTTAGTTGTTTCTTCTCTAGCCTCGCGGACTTCGGTTGCCAACCTGTGAATTCATACCTCTACTAGTAGATCTGCTGGGATGGCCAGCTCTGGGAATTCATACCTCATATACCACCTGTGCCAAATTTTTATTCAGTGACACCAATTTATCGTGCTACAGATTGAGTTGTTCCATGTTAATCTTTTGTTCACTGAGAACTTGGATCGTGCGTCTCTCCCTAGCGTGCAGCCTGCCTTTATCCCATCCTGTAGCAGATACAGTGTCTCTCACGGAAGGGTAGCCAAATTAAGGCCAAGGCCTTTGATCATGTTAACTGCAAATCTGTCGTTCTCATTTGCTACTACTAGGGCTCTTTCTGGTAACACTATAGTGTTTTCCATCCGTGTGCACAACATCTGCTCTATTTCCGAGGATCCTACTCCGAGGTGGGTCAAAAGGGTACCCACCTGAGGGGGCCGCACCTGTAACTCCTATAGTTATGCCTTGAGGGCCCCCAACACTGTTTGGTGCTCCTGTCATGGAGGTCACCTTCGGTTAAGGTGATTGGGTTAATGACCAACTTCAAGGCCTTGACCTTCTTCCTCAGTCTTGTTCTCTCTGCCACATGTGGGCGCTTCAGTTCTGTCAACGCGGTCCCTGGGTCTATTCTCCCTTCTACTATTTCTGCTTCCTTTGCCTCCTACCCTTGTGAGGACATTGCTTGGTCCTCATCCACCTTCACTGTTGCTTCTTCTGCCACCTGTGCTATTGTTGCTGCTTCTGTAGCCTTTTTCTACTTTGGAGCTTCCTGTGTTGCTTCCTGCACTACCATTTCCTTAGCTGCTACTGTTTCCTTCCCCTTTGCTTGGCCAATTGTGTGACGCACAGCTTTGCATCGTCCTTCTTCTTCTGCATTGCCACCTTCTCAAGTTCTACCAAGTCTGGGGCATGCCATTCCAGAGGCCATGTCTCCAAGACAGTGAAGATGGCGTCGTCAGTGGCTATAAAGGGGAGCTTCGTCCACATCTTCATTATATCCTTATGTGCCCTGATGTATACATTATGCATGTTGCCTTTGAATTCTTCAAAACTCTGTAGACTTTTGTACATCGTAGGCGACTGGCGTGGCCACCAATTGATTCACAACTGGATGCTCATCTCCATGAGCACCCAGAAGATTTTGGTGTTGCATATCCATTTCGTGTCCTTTGTGGCCCAGAGCGAAGCAAACTTAGCGACCTCTAGTAATTCTCTGTCAATGCTAGGGAATTAACTATCCTCCGGCAGTTCCCCCCCTACGAGCATTATGGATAACAATAATCATGCGTAGTGCAAGGTTTTACCATGCTCCTGGGGTTTGCGACAATTCTTAAAAAATTCCTCGCAAAGGAATTCAGACCAGTTGAAATGGACCCCCTCCACACACTGCTCGGCCAGTGTGACCGCTGACATCGGTACCTCATCGGCAGGACACTTCCTCATGGATTTTCCAGTGAGGAGTTGGGTTGCTATGTGTACCCCTTTTTCCTTGATGCCAAATATGGCGTAGCCCTTCTTCTTCTTCTCCAACTTGTATTTTGTCTTCATGGCTTCTACAAGGGCCAAATCACTACCCTTTCCTTTGGCTATAGTTGCAGGATCCTTTCCTTTGCAGGGGAGCCAAGAAATGTGGTGGACTAGGTCTATTATGATGGGGATAGGCTCCTCTATCCATAGATACCCATCATGCACCAGACAGAACAGCTGTCTGATGTCAAAAATGGTGATGGGCATGCGGTGGAAATGCAGTATCCATAGTAAGTGTAGTAACCTGGCCTTTTTCACACCGTGCAGCCACTTCCGCAGCTCTAACGTTGTCACCACCCCTTCAGTGTTCTGCTTAATAAGGTTCCCAGTCTCTAGGTGAGGGAACTTCTCGTGGTCAGCGAGGTCCCAATATTCAAACTTCATGGTTGGCACACAACCCAAGTGCGTGCCTTCAAACACTATGTCGTTTAGGAGGAGCAGAGTCTGGAGTGAACTCTTAGTTTCGTCTAGGTCCTTCGACACTTTGGTCTTCCCTTTTTGCGGAGGGACATAGGTTGGGAATTTTGTTGCAGAGTGTGTAGGTTGAATATCCTCCTCCATATCTTCGTATTCTTCTGTTGTGATGGTCAGGGCCTGCAAATCTTCTTCTTCCTCTTTTGTGTCGATTGTGACAGCTTTACATTTTTCTGCCATTGATAGCTTGTTGCGTAGTGGGTTCCTTAGGGACATGCATACGGGGGCCATTGCTTGTTTATCTTTCTTGGGCCTTGGCGTTTGCGGTGATTTTGGGATTTCTGCCACAACCCTAGTGCCTTCTCGAACATCCTCCACCATTGGGGTCTGCACAACCTTTCTGGCCGTTACCTCTTCAATTCCCAGACCATCCTTAGTGGTTGTCATCATATCTAGGCTATATTCTATCACTCACGAACTTAGGGGCTCAATTATCTCTCAGTTCTCAATGATCAGTGCTCTACTCAAGCGCTCCATGCTCAAATGACCAAGTGTTGTTTGCTTGCTAGCCCTTTGTGTTTTATAACACCTTTTGAATTCAAATTCAAACGTTCCCCCCAATTTTGGGCCATTAATGCTTTCTTGGTGGCAGATTTTCCCAAATCTTGCCCATAAATCGCGTCTTAAATGCCCACCACCCGCTTCATTTGGCCTCAAATCAAGCATCCCATCATGAATAGTGACACCAACGGTCACTTTCTAGCCAATCTGTGCAGTAGTGCAACCCTTTGTGCACGGTCATAGACCTTGTGACACTCTGCTTTTGTGCGCATCCCCAATATCACGCAGCTTCCAGACATAATAGTTTATAGTCCCATTGTTATACAGGAATAGTGTCAACACGGATGCTGTTATTCCAACTAAGATGGGTGGCTATCGTATAAACAAACAATCAAAGTCTACTATTGATTCCTTTTATGAAAATAGATGAGAGGAGAACCAAGAGGGCCAACCTGAGTCTTGCGCTCGATTACCTCTCCTTCTTGATAGAGTTTTGCCGCTCGCTTTTTGTCTGCTTAGCTTCAAAAGGACCTGTATAATCACAGCAACATACTACTATGAAAGAAACAAGGATCTAAATTCATAAATAATGCAGGATCAGATGTACATTAACCATATACAAGCATATATAAACAAGTACACCAGAATATGGAAGGAAAGAAGAATAGCTTTATTCAGATAAAAAGTAGCAAGAGGATTACAACCATGAGTAGCTCTGACCCAGCATCATCCTCCAAATAAGAAGCCCTTCTTCACCTCAAGCAAACCAAAATCAACCAACACTGTGAATGTACCCCAAAATACCAACA